>CAWUFW010022216.1:0-100828 GCA_963921515.1 Calotriton arnoldi | reverse complement strand
TCTTCGTTCAGTTACGTATTGCTAAAATTAGGACATGTTTCAAGTGTGATCTCAAATATCTTCCTGTTATATTTCAACAGGAGCAGCCTGTCAGTTGATGCCTTTGTGTTCTACTGCAGCTTCCCAGAGTGTTCTAAAGAACAACTAGAGCGCTAACAGTCTTACTTATGACAAAAGTATGGCACACCTGAAGCCATCTTGTTTGGAATAAACTGGAAACACTTAAAACATTTAATTTAAAAGGAACAAAATGAGGGGTTCATTTTGCCATAGAAATTATGGTTAGTGCTGCAAAAGAAAATTTGGTGCATGTTTTAAGTGAGATCTCAAATCCTCTTCTATTTCATTAGAAAATTCTGACATGCAGACTGAAACAATCACTTTCAATACCAGCAGTAGACTTCCAGTTAACTCCTTGGTGAGCAGTAGCTTTACTACAGTGATCTAATGAACAACTAGAGTAATAACATTCTGAATTTATGGCAAATGTGTGACACATCTGAATGCCTTCTTGATGGAATCAAAGTAAAAAAACTGAAAGTATTTCCTACTGAGGAGACTGCAGTAAATGAGGAAATTAGGAAACTTCATAACAAAGAAGTCTTCCAAGATGGCCACCAGTGAAAAAAGAGCCCAAATGTAGCACAAATATTACCCAGATGTAGCCCACATATAGCCCAATGACAAAAGTGTGCAAAACACTTTTTATTTTTAGTTTTTGCAGTTTTATGTAGTACAGACTGGTCAGGTATTGGAGCGTTGCATCTTAAAACATGACCCCCTACACTACAAAAACACCACTGCACTACCTAAACCCTAAAACACTACCCCAGCATGACCTCTACACTACACAAGCACCACTGCACTATCCTAAACCTAAAACACTACCCCCAGCATGACCCCCTACACTACCCAAACACCACTGCACTACCCTAAAACACTGACCCCCTACACTACACAAACACCACTGCACTACCCTAAACCTAAAACACTACCCCCAGCACGACCCCTACACTGCACAAGCACCACTGCACTACCCTAAACCCTAAAACACCGCCCCGGCACGACCCCCTACACTACACAAACACCACTGCACTGCCTTAAACCCTGAAACACTACCCCCAGCACGACCCCCTACACTGCCCGAACACACTGCACTGCCCTAAACCCTGAAACACCATCCCTAGCACGACCCCCTACACTGCCCGAACACCACTGCACTGCCTAAACCCTGAAACACCACCCCCTGCACGACCCCCTACACTGCCCGAACACCACTGCACTGCCCTAAACCTGAAACACCACCCCCAGCATGACCCCCTACACTGCCCGAACACCACTGCACTGCCCTAAACCTGAAACACTACCCCCAGCAAGACCTCCTACACTGCCCGAACACCACTGCACTGCCCTAAACCTGAAACACCACCCCCAGCACGACCCCCTACACTGCCCGAACACCACTGCCCTAAACCCTGAAACACCACCCCCAGCACGACTCCCTACACTGCCCGAACACCACTGCACTGCCTAAACCCTGAAACACCACCCCCAGCATGACCCCCTACACTGCCCGAACACCACTGCACTGCCCTAAACCCTGAAACACCACCCCCAGCACGACCCCTACACTGCCCGAACACCACTGCACTGCCCTAAACCCTAAAACACTACCCCCAGCACGACCCCTACACTGCCCGAACACCACTGCACTACCTAAACCCTGAAACACTACCCCCAGCACGACCCCCTACACTGCCCAAACACCACTGCACTACCCTAAACCCTAAATACCAGCCCCAGCATGACCCCTACACTACACAAACACCACTGCACTACCCTAAACCTAAAACCCTACCCCCAGCACGACCCTCTTCACTACCTAAACACAACTGCACAATTTGTTACAGGCGTTGCAACGCAGGCCTGTGGTGCTTACTGGAAGTACCTGGTGGGCTAGTTGGGCCCCAGGGACCCTCAGGATTCAAGGTGACCTAATCCCTCAACTTAAAACGCCCCACAGGGCGCGTTTGCACAGTGGTGAAGGGAGGGGGAGGGGCCTCAGGTGACATGTGCGCAAACACGCCCTGTGGTGCGTTTTAAGTTGGGGAATTAATTCCCTTTGAATCCTGAGGGACCCTGGGGGCCAACTAGCCCACCAGGTACCTTCAGTAAGCACAACAGAGTTGCGTTGCAGAAAGGTGAAAAAGGTGCGTGGCCTCGGAACGCTCTCTCTGCAACTCAGCTCTGTGGTCCTAACTGCTAGGTACCTGGGGGGCTAGTTGAGCCCCAGGGACCTCAGGAATTCAGGGAATTAATCCCGCAACTTAAAGCGCACCACGGAGAAGTGTGGCTCAATGGTTAGAGCGGCAGACCCTGAAGCAGAGATCTGGCCCGGGACCAGGGTTCAATTCCCGCCTCGTCGGGTCTTGGGCTCAATTTCCTCGGACCTGATAATTCTCGCCTCGCTGCCTATTCTAATCATGGGTCCCACTCTGCAACTCTGGGCAATAGCTTGCTTAATCTCCACAACGGCCCCACCAGCGCTGGGATGCCTGGCTTCACCTTGGGGTACCCAGGAGTGGACATTTCACAGGAAAAGACAGGAAGGGTTCCACAGCGGTATGCGTGCAGCGCCAGGACACCCTAGGGTAACAGTGCGCTTTACAAGTACAAATTTCATTTCATTTCATTTCACGGGGTGCGTTTGCACACATGTCACCTCAGGCCCCCCCTCCCTTCACCACTGTGCAAACGCGCCCTGTAGCGCATTTTAAGAGGTAGTTTTAATCCCCCTGCCCTATTATGTACTAGGGACTTGCAGAGGAGGTCATGCTAATCACAGGGGTACCCCAACGCATAGTGTTCCCTAGTGTATGTAGGTGTTTTCACTGTATTCTAAGTGTCTTTTAGCATAGCACTGGCTCTGGTTAGTCAGAGTCAGTTACCACCAGTACCCGTCTGAAAAAGTTGTGGGCACAGGATGATTTTGCAACAAGGCCTCTTTCTGCTCCTCTGTTGGTTCTTTCTGCACATCTTTTGCTTCTTTCTGTGCGTTTTTCTTCTTTCTTCACATGTCCTACCTCTGTAGGCATAGTTAGAAACTAGCATTTAAAAAACCTTTGAAATTCACTTAAAAAATCATAGGTTTCAGGCACGTTATAGTTAGAAATTAGCATTTAAAAAACCTTTGAAATTCACTGAAAAAACCATAGGTTTCAGACACGTTATAGTTAGAAATTAGCATTGAAAAAACCTTTGAAATTCACTGAAAAAACCATAGGTTTTAGGGACAGTTATAGTTAGTTGGACATTTCACTCGTACAAAACCATAGAAATTCCCCCGTTATAGTTAGTTCAGCTAACTATAACTCGCGCCTCGCAATGCACTGCTGATGACGTCACATATTACATCACTCATGACATGGTCAGTGACATCACTGATGACATCACTGATGACATCTCAAATGACATCACTGATGACATCATCCATGTGATAATTTCATGCATCTTCTCACACCCTAATATAACTTTTGATACACCCACTCTAAATTACAGACTGCCATTCTCAAAACCATAGACACTCCAACACCAAAAACTACATACCCACTCACTGATTCTTGAGGTCTACACACACATCCACTCACTCACCCGTACAGTCACTCATACTTAGTCACTCAGTACAGGACTATCATATGCACTCATACACCTATATAAATACTCACACACCGCCACTCATCCATAGAGGTACTCACACACCTAGTCAGTCATGCAAAAACTTAATCACACACCCATTTACTCACCTATACAGTTATACACACACCAGCTCACTTACTCATACAAATACTAGCACATTCTTACACTCTTATACAATCACTGATACAAGTACACACTCATCCATACAGCCACTCTCACAATCACACACTCTCACTTATAGCCATTTATATACTCCAACACACATATATACTGCCTTTCACATATGTAGTTACTCACACATGTACCACTGAGATATACATTCAATCACTAACACACCCATACACACACTCACCCACCCATACAGTCCATCACAGATGCACTCTTGAAACCATGCACCCAGTGAATCACCCACTCACACATCTATGTACAGAGTCACACACACCCCACCCACACAAACACTCAGGCACCCATACAGATACTCAGACAATCAATCAATAACCCATGTAGACACTCATGTAGCTATTCAGAAAGCCATGCAGCCGCTTACAAACCAACAGACGGATACAGACATTCACACAGTTTAGTCACTAACCCATGCATTCAGTAAGATACATTTAATCACTCACTTGTAGGAGTCAGTCACTCACGTACTAAATCATCCATTCAGACACTTATACACCCACTCATTCTTCAATACGCCTTTCCCAATATATATTAAACATATTTAAACTTTACAGAAACACACAGTCACTGGATGATGTCATCAGTGATGTCATTTGAGATGTCATCAGTGATGTCATCAGTGATGTCACTGACCATGTCATGAGTGATGTAATATGTGACGTCATCAGCAGTGCATTGCGGGCGCGAGTTATAGTTAGCTGAACTAACTATAACGGGGAATTTCTATGGTTTTGTACGAGTGAAATGTCCAACTAACTATAACTGTCCCTAAAACCTATGGTTTTTTCAGTGAATATATATATTCACTGAAAAAACCATAGGTTTTAGGGACAGTTATAGTTAGTTGGACATTTCACTCGTACAAAACCATAGAAATTCCCCGTTATAGTTAGTTCAGCTAACTATAACTCGCGCCCGCAATGCACTGCTGATGACGTCACATATTACATCACTCATGACATGGTCAGTGACATCACTGATGACATCACTGATGACATCTCAAATGACATCACTGATGACATCACTGATGACATCATCCAGTGACTGTGTGTTTCTGTAAAGTTTAAATATGTTTAATATATATAGGGAAAGGCGTATTGAAGAATGAGTGGGTGTATAAGTGTCTGAATGGATGATTTAGTACGTGAGTGACTGACTCTACAAGTGAGTGATTAAACGTATCTTACTGAATGCATGGGTTAGTGACTAAACTGTGTGAATGTCTGTATCCGTCTGTTTGTTGGTGTGTAAGTGGATGCATGGATTTGCGAATAGCTACATGAGTGTCTATATGGGTTATTGATTGGTTCTCTGAGTATCTGTATGGCTGCCTGAGTGTTTGTGTGGGTGGGGTGTGTGTGACTCTGTACATAGATGTGTGAGTGGGTGATTCACTGGGTGCATGATTTCAAGAGTGCATCTGTGATGGACTGCTTGGGTGGGTGAGTGTGTGTATGGGTGTGTTAGTGAGTGAATGTATATCTCAGTGGTACATGTGCGAGTAACTACATATGTAAAAGGCAGTATATATGTGTGTTAGAGTATTTAAATGGCTATAAGTGAGAGTGTGTGATTGTGAGAGTGGCTGTATGGATGCGTGTGTGCTTGTATCAGTTATTGTATAAGAGCGTAAGAATGTGCTAGTATTTGTATGAGTAAGTGAGCTGGTGTGTGTATAACTGTATAGGTGAGTAAATGGGTGTGTGATTAATTTTTTGCATGACTGACTAGGTGTGTGAGTACCTCTATGGATGAGTGGCGGTGTGTGAGTGTTTATATAGGTGTATGAGTGCATATGATAGTCCTGTACTGAGTGACTGTAAGTATGAGTGACTGTACGGGTGAGTGAGTGGATGTGTGTGTAGACCTAAGAATCAGTGAGTGGGTATGTAGTTTTTGGTGTTGGAGTGTCTATGGTTTTGAGAATGGCAGTCTGTAATTTAGAGTGGGTGTATCAAAAGTTATATTAGGGTGTGAGAAGATGCATGAAATTATCACATGGATGATGTCATCAGTGATGTCATTTGAGATGTCATCAGTGATGTCATCAGTGATGTCACTGACCATGTCATGAGTGATGTAATATGTGACGTCATCAGCAGTGCATTGCGGGGCGCGAGTTATAGTTAGCTGAACTAACTATAACGGGGAATTTCTATGGTTTTATACGAGTGAAATGTCCAACTAACTATAACTGTCCCTAAAACCTATGGTTTTTCAGTGAATTTCAAAGGTTTTTAAATGCTAATTTCTAACTATAACGTGTCTGAAACCTATGGTTTTTCAGTGAATTTCAAAGGTTTTTAAATGCTAATTTCTAACTATAACGTGCCTGAAACCTATGATTTTTTAAGTGAATTTCAAAGGTTTTTAAATGCTAGTTTCTAACTATGCCTACAGAGGTAGGACATGTGAAGAAAGAAGAAAAACGCACAGAAAGAAGCAAAAGATGTGCAGAAAGAACCAACAGAGGAGCAGAAAGAGGCCTTGTTGCAAAATCATCCTGTGCCCACAACTTTTTCAGACGGGTACTGGTGGTAACTGACTCTGACTAACCAGAGCCAGTGCTATGCTAAAAGACACTTAGAATACAGTGAAAACACCTACATACACTAGGGAACACTATGCGTTGGGGTACCCCTGTGATTAGCATGACCTCCTCTGCAAGTCCCTAGTACATAATAGGGCAGGAGGATTAAAACTACCTCTTAAAGCACGCTACAGGGCGCGTTTGCACAGTGGTGAAGGGAGGGGGGCCTGAGGTGACATGTGTGCAAACGCGCCCCGTGGCGCGTTTTAAGTTGCGGGATTAAGTCCCCTTGAATCCTGAGGGTCCCTGGGGCCCAACTAGCACCCCAGGTACCTACAGTTAGGACCACAGAGCTGAGTTGCAGAGAGGCGTTCCGAGGCCACGCACCTTTTTCACCTCTCTGCAACGCAACTCTGTTGTGCTTACTGAAGGTACCTGGTGGGCTAGTTGGCCCCCAGGGTCCCTCAGGATTCAAAGGGAATTAATTCCCCAACTTAAACGCACCACAGGGCGTGTTTGCGCACATGTCACCTGAGGCCCCGCCCCCTCCCTTCACCACTGTGCAAACGCGCCCCGTGGAGCGTTTTAAGTTGGGGATTAGGTCACCTTGAATCCTGAGGGTCCCTGGGGCCCAACTAGCCCACCAGGTACTTCCAGTAAGCACCACAGGCCTGCGTTGCAACGCCTGTAACAAATTGTGCAGTTGTGTTTAGGTAGTGAAGAGGGTCGTGCTGGGGGTAGTGTTTTAGGGTTTAGGGTAGTGCAGTGGTGTTTGTGTAGTGTAGGGGGTCATGCTGGGGTAGATTTAGGGTTTAGGGTAGTGCAGTGGTGTTTGGGTAGTGTAGGGAGTCGTGCTGGGGGAGTATTTTAGGGTTTAGGGTAGTGCAGTGGTGTTTGGGTAGTGTAGGGGGTCGTGCTGGGGGTAGTGTTTTAGGGTTTAGGGTAGTGCAGTGGTGTTTGGGTAGTGTAGGGGGTCGTGATGGGGGTAGTGATTTAGGGAAGTGCAGTGGTGTTTGGGTAGTGTAGGGGGTACTGCTGGGGGTAGTGTTTTAGGGTTTAGGGTAGTGCAATGGTGTTTGGGTAGTGTAGGGGTACTGCTGGGGGTAGTGTTTTAGGGTTTAGGGTAGAGCAGTGGTGTTTGGGTAGTGTAGGGGTACTGCTGGGGGTAGTGTTTTAGGGTTTATGGTAGTGCAGTGGTGTTTGGGTAGTGTAGGGGTTCGTGCTGGGGATAGTTTTTAGGGTTTAGGGTAGTGCAGTGGTGTTTGTGTAGTGTAGGGGGTAGTGTTTTAGGGTTTAGGGTAGTGCAGTGGTGTTTGGGTAGTGTAGGAGTCGTGCGGGAGTGTTTTAGGGTTTAGGGTAGTGCAGTGGTCTTTGGGTAGTGTAGGGGGTCATGCGGGGGTAGTGTTTTAGGGATTAGGGTAGTGCATTGGTGTTTGGGTAGTGTAGGGGTCATGCGGGGGTAGTGTTTTAGGGTTTAGGGCAGTGCAGTGATGTTTGGGTAGTGTAGGGGGTCGTGCTGGGGGAGTGTTTTAGGGTTTAGGGCAGTGCAGTGGTGTTCGGGTAGTGTAGGGGGTCGTGCTGGGGGAGTGTTTTAGGGTTTAGGGCAGTGCAGTGGTGTTCGGGTAGTGTAGGGGGTCATGCTGGGGGAGTGTTTGAGGGTTTAGGGCAGTGCAGTTGTGTTCGGGTAGTGTAGGGGGTCGTGCTGGGGGAGTATTTTAGGGTTTAGGGTAGTGCAGTGGTGTTCGGGTAGTGTAGGGGGTCGTGCTGGGGGTAGTGTTCTAGGGTTTAGGGCAGTGCAGTGGTGTTCGGGCAGTGTAGGGGGTCGTGCTGGGGGTGGTGTTTTAGGGTTTAGGGCAGTGCAGTGGTGTTCGGACAGTGTAGGGGGTCGTGCTGGGGGTGGTGTTTCAGGGTTTAGGGCAGTGCAGTGGTGTTCGGGCAGTGTAGGGGGTCATGCAGGGGGTGGTGTTTCAGGGTTTAGGGCAGTGCTGTGGTGTTCAGGCAGTGTAGGGGGTCGTGCAGGGGTGGTGTTTCAGGGTTTAGGGCAGTGGTGTTCGGGCAGTGTAGGGGGTCGTGCTGGGGGTGGTGTTTCAGGGTTTGGGGCAGTGCAGTGGTGTTCGAGCAGTAAAGGGGTCATGCTGGGGTGGTGTTTCAGGGTTTAGGGCAGTGCAGTGGTGTTCGGGCAGTGTAGGGGGCGGTGCAGGGGGTGGTGTTTCAGGGTTTAGGGCAGTGCAGTGGTGTTCGGGCAGTGTAGGGGGTGGTGCAGGGGGTGGTGTTTCAGGGTTTAGGGCAGTGCAGTGGTGTTCGGGCAGTGTAGGGGTGGTGTAGGGGTGGTGTAGGGGTGGTGTTTCAGGGTTTAGGGCAGTGCAGTGGTGTTCGGGCAGTGTGCGGGGTCCTGCTGGGGCTGGTGTTTCAGGGTTTAGGGCAGTGCAGTGGTGTTCGGGCAGTGTAGGGGGTCATGCTGGGGGTGGTGTTTCAGGGTTTAGGGCAGTGCAGTGGTGTTCAGGCAGTGTAGGGGGTCTTGCTGGGGGTGGTGTTTCAGGGTTTGGGTGCAGTGGTGTTCGGGCAGTGTAGGGGGTCTTGCTGGGGGTGGTGTTTCAGGGTTTAGGGCAGTGCAGTGGTGTTCGGGCAGTGTAGGGGGTCTTGCTGGGGGTGGTGTTTCAGGGTTTAGGGCAGTGCAGTGGTGTTTGGGCAGTGTAGGGGGTCGTGCTGAGGGTGGTGTTTCAGGGTTTAGGGCAGTGCAGTGGTGTTCGGGCAGTGTAGGGGGTCGTGCAGGGGGTGGTGTTTCAGGGTTTAGGGCAGTGCAGTGGTGTTCGGGCAGTGTAGGGGGTCGTGCTGGGGGTGGTGTTTCAGGGTTTAGGGCAGTGCAGTGGTGTTCGGGCAGTGTAGGGGGTCGTGCTGGGGGTGGTGTTTCAGGGTTTAGGGCAGTGCAGTGGTGTTCGGGCAATGTAGGGGGTCTTGCTGGGGGTGGTGTTTCAGGGTTTAGGGCAGTGCAGTGGTGTTTGTGCAGTGTAGGGGGTCGTGCTGGGGGTGGTGTTTCAGGGTTTAGGGCAGTGCAGTAGTGTTCGGGCAGTGTAGGGGGTCATGCAGGGGTGGTGTTTCAGGGTTTAGGGCAGTGCAGTGGTGTTTGGGCAGTGTACGGGGTCGTGCTGGGGGTGGTGTTTCAGGGTTTAGGGCAGTGCAGTGGTGTTCGGGCAGTGTAGGGGTCGTGCTGGGGGTGGTGTTTCAGGGTTTAGGGCAGTGCAGTGGTGTTCGGGCAGTGTAGGGGGTCGTGCTGGGGCTGGTGTTTCAGGGTTTAGGGCAGTGCAGTGGTGTTCGGGCAGTGTAGGCGGTCGTGCTGGGGCTGGTGTTTCAGGGTTTAGGGCAGTGCAGTGCAGTGGTGTTCGGGCAGTGTAGGCGGTCGTGCTGGGGCTGGTGTTTCAGGGTTTAGGGCAGTGCAGTGGTGTTCGGGCAGTGTAGGGGGTCGTGCTGGGGCTGGTGTTTCAGGGTTTAGGGCAGTGCAGTGGTGTTCGGGCAGTGTAGGGGGTCGTGCTGGGGGTGGTGTTTCAGGGTTTAGGGTAGTGCAGTGGTGTTCGGGCAGTGTAGGGGGTCGTGCTGGGGCTGGTGTTTCAGGGTTTAGGGCAGTGCAGTGGTGTTCGGGCAGTGTAGGGGGTCGTGCTGGGGCTGGTGTTTCAGGGTTTTGGACAGAGCAGTGGTGTTCGGGCAGTGTAGGGGGTCGTGCAGGGGGTGGTGTTTCAGGGTTTAGGGCAGTGCAGTGGTGTTCAGGCAGTGTAGGGGGTCATGCTGGGGGTGGTGTTTCAGGGTTTAGGGCAGTGGTGTTCGGGCAGTGTAGGGGGTCTTGCTGGGGGTGATGTTTCAGGGTTTAGGGCAGTGCAGTGGTGTTCGGGCAGTGTAGGGGGTCTTGCTGGGGGTGGTGTTTCAGGGTTTAGGGCAGTGCAGGGGTGTTCGGGCAGTGTAGGGGGTTGTGCTGGGGGTGGTGTTTCAGGGTTTAGGGCAGTGCAGTGGTGTTCGGGCAGTGTAGGGGGTCGTGAAGGGGGTGGTGTTTCAGGGTTTAGGGCAGTGCAGTGGTGTTCGGGCAGTGTAGGGGGTCATGCTAGGGGTGGTGTTTCAGGGTTTAGGGCAGTGCAGTGGTGTTCGGGCAGTGCAGGGGGTCGTGCAGGGGCTGGTGTTTCAGGGTTTAGTGCAGTGGTGTTCAGGCAGTGTAGGGGGTCGTGCTGGGGGTAGTGTTTTAGGGTTTAGGGTAGTGCAGTGGTGCTTGTGTAGGGGGTCGTGCTCGGGGTAGTATTTTAGGGTTTAGGGTAGTGCAGTGGTGTTTGTGTAGTGTAGGGGGTCATGTTTTAGGGTAATGCAGTGGTGTTTGGGTAGTATAGGGGTCGTGCTGGGGTAGTGTTTTAGGATTTAGGTTAGTGCAGTTGTGTTTGGGTAGTGTAGGGGGTCGTGCTGGGGGTAGTGTTTTAGGGTAGTGCAGTGGTGTTTGTGTAGTGTAGGGGGTCGTGCTGGGGGTAGTGTTTTAGGGTTTAGGGTAGTGCAGTGGTGCTTGTGTAGTGTAGGGGGTCATGCTGGGGGTAGTGTTTTAGGGTTTAGGGTAGTGCAGTGGTGTTTGTGTACTGTAGGGGGTCATGTTTTAGGGTAGTGCAGTGGTGTTTGGGTAGTGTAGGGGGTCGTGCTGGGGGTATTGTTTTAGGATTTAGGTTAGTGCAGTGGTGTTTGGGTAGTGTAGGGGGTCGTGCTGGGGGTAGTGTTTTAGGGTTTAGGGTAGTGCAGTGGTGTTTGTGTAGTGTAGGGGGTCGTGCTGGGCGTAGTGTTTTAGGGTTTAGGATAGTGCAGTGGTGCTTGTGTAGTGTAGGGGTCGTGCTGGGGGTAGTGTTTTAGGGTTTAGGGTAGTGCAGTGGTGTTTTTGTAGTGTAGGGGGTCATGTTTTAAGATGCAACGCTCCAATACCTGACCAGTCTGCACTACATAAAACTGCAAAAAAACTAAAAATAAAAAGTGTTTTGCACACTTTTGTCATTGGGCTATATGTGGGCTACATCTGGGTAATATTTGTGCTACATTTGGGCTCTTTTTTCACTGGTGGCCATCTTGGAAGACTTCTTTGTTATGAAGTTTCCTAATTTCCTCATTTACTGCAGTCTCCTCAGTAGGAAATGCTTTCAGTTTTTTCTTTGATTCCATCAAGAAGGCATTCAAATGTGTCTCCATTTGCCATAAATTCAGAATGTTAGCACTCTAGTTGCTCATTAGATCACTGCAGTAAAGCTACTGCTCACCAAGGAGTTAACTGGTAGTCTGCTGCTGGTATTGAAAGTGATTGTTTCAGTCTGCATGTCAGAATTTTCTAATGAAATAGAAGAGGATTTGAGATCTCACTTTAAACATGCCTAATTTTTCTTTCTGCAGCACTAACCATAATTTCTATTTCAAAAAGAACCCCCTCATTTTGTTCCTTTTTAAATTAAATGTTTTAAGTGTTACCGGTTTATTCCAATCAAGATGGCTTCAGGTGTGCCATACTTTTGTCATAAGTAAGGCTGTTAGCGCTCTAGTTGTTCTTTAGAACACTCTGGGAAGCTGCAGTAGAACACAAAGGCATCAACTGGCAGGCTGCTCCTGTTGAAATATAACAGGAAGATATTTGAGATCACACTTGAAACATGTCCAAATTTTTCTTTCTACGGCACTAACCATAATTTCTATGACAAAATGAACCCCCTCATTTTGTTCCTTTTTAAATTAAATGTTTTAAGTGTTACCAGTTTATTCCAATCAAGATGGCTTCAGGTGTGCCATACTTTTGTCATAAGTAAGGCTGTTAGCGCTCTAGTTGTTCTTTAGAACACTCTGGAAGGCTGCAGTAGAACACAAAGGCATCAACTGGCAGGCTGCTCCTGTTGAAATATAACAGGAAGATATTTGAGCTCACACTTGAAACATGTCCTAATTTTCTTTCTGCAGCACTAACCATAATTTCTATGACAAAATGAACCCCATCATTTTGTTCCTTTTTAAATTAAATGTTTTAAAGTGTTACCAGTTTATTCCGATCAAGATGGCTCCAGGTGTGCCATACTTTTGTCATAAGTAAGGATGTTAGCACTCTAGTTGTTCTTTAGAACACTCTGGGGAAGCTGCAGTAGAACACAAAGGAATCAACTGACAGTCTCTGCCCTTGTTGGATGTACATGTTTTACTGAGAATGTCAGACTTCATTCTCACATGACTGAGAAAGATAATGTGAATTTACAGAAAATATGCTCTCATTTTAGCTTCTGGAGCACCTTCCAAAACTGTATGGGACAAGCATGTGAAAATTGTTTTCTCTCAAACATGATTCATGATATCCCAGCAGAAGGTTTTTCACAGGGTAAAATCACCTTAGAACACACCACAATTCCTGAAATTAGTATGGTACCATCAACAAATGAATTCTAATGTAGCTAAAGTTTGTTATCACCCTTTATAGTTCTCCTTTTGGTAACCCTCAAAATCTTCGATTCACTACAATGCATTTCAATGGTACTATCATTTATATTGGTCCCAAGATGGCTGCCAGCAATTCCAGGATGAAGTGCTGACAGCCAATCAGATCTCACGATGACATGTGTGGTTAGGCTCCGCCCAGATATATATGTGTTTTTACTTTTGATTTTCTCAGCAACTACTGAACGGATTTACACCATTTAACAAAAAGGGTTCTTTCTGAACCAAGAACTACCTCTTTGCCAAATTTGGTGTAATTCCGTTCAGCAGTTCGGGCTGTAGCCTTGCATAAAGTTTTCTATGGGAAATTGATTTTTTTACTCTTATTTTTTTAATTTCTCAGCAACTACTGAACGGATTTACACCATTTAACAAAAGGGTTCTTCTGAACCAAGAACTACCTCTTTGCCAAATTTGGTGCTAATTCCGTTCAGCAGTTCAGGCTGTAGCCTTGCATAAAGATTCCTATGGGAAATTGATTTTTTGACTCTTATTTTTTAATTTCTCCGCAACTACTGAACGGATTTACACCATTTAACAAAAAGGGTTCTTTCTGAACCAAGAACTACCTCTTTGCCAAATTTGGTGTAATTCCGTTCAGCAGTTCAGGCTGTAGCCGTGTCTAAAGTTTCCTATGGGAAAATGAATGGGGAAAACACGTTTTGGGACCCCCCTTTTTTCTCGGCCCCCGCTTTACGAATCACCCCAAGACTTTCAGGGTAGGAGCGGACCGGAGCGGGCCATAAAGTTTGAAAATTTCGCGAAGATTCGTCAACCGGCAAGAGAGTTATTTCAAATAGAATGTCGCGGATTTCCTATGGAAAATAGGTCCTAACTATAACTATCTACTGGCGACCGCCAGTAGATTATATATATATTCAAAACAATTCCCTTTCAGGCATTGAGTGACGCATAAATTATGCAAAAAAAGAAGCAGAGAACTCTGGGTAGTTTTCAATTTTAGGTGGAAAGCAGTTCCTGTATAGAGCACTCTCAACACCAACGACACTCTAAATTTGCTCACCTCAAATGTCTGCATTTCTATCAAAGTCTTTAAGCATAGGATTAGCACAGTGTCATCCATGCCGAGATAGAAATGGACAATGTCTTTTACCATGTCTACAGCAAAGTCTTTAAGCATAGGATTAGCCCATGCTATCCTTGCCGAGCTGTAAAATGGCCAAAGCCTTTTATCACTCCAGGCACAGTATTACAGCTTTGGATTGATAAAATACCATCCAAGCCAACCTGAAATGAATAAAAGCAACCCCTAACACGTGTTTCGCTCTCATTAGAGCTCTTCAGAGAGGTATAGCTTTGTCCAGACACAAGGGAGCACCCAGTATAAGTCAAAACAATTCCCTTTCAGGCATCGAGTGACGCATAAATTATGCAAAAAAAGAAGCAGAGAACTCTGGGTAGTTCTCAAGTTTAGGTGGAAAGCAGCTCCTGTATCGAGCACTCTCAACACCAGCGACACTCTAAATTTGCTCACCTCAAATGTCTGCTTTTCTATCAAAGTCTTTAAGCATAGGATTAGCACAGTGCCATCCACGCCGAGATAGAAATGGACAAAGTCTTTTACCATGTCTACAGCAAAGTCTTTAAGCATAGGATTAGCACAGTGCTATCCTTGCTGAGCTGTAAAATGGGCAAAGTCTTTTACCACTCCAGGCACAGTATTACAGCTTTGGATTGATAAAATACCATCCAAGCCAACCTGAAATGAATAAAAGCAACCCCTGACACGTGTTTCGCTCTCATTAGAGCTCTTCAGAGAGGTATAGCTTTGTCCAGACACAAGGCAGCACCCAGTATAAGTCAAAACAATTCCCTTTCAGGCATAGAGTGATGCATAAATTATGCAAAAAAAGAAGCAGAGAACTCTGTCACTTTTTGCTTGGGGTTTCTCGACCCCAGACGGCCATTTTGGGAGTGCCACGCGCTAATTTCGGTCAGCGTGCTAGTCGCTGCACGCCGTCCTGCCACAACACTATTTAACGGGCAGAACGGCGGATGCGCAGCGCCTGTATGGTTCTTTTTAATACTTGTTACCCTGTATGATCGGTCTTTAGGATTTCTTTGTTTTAAAAAAATACTTGATGTGAAATATTTGATGTGAATTTTTATACTGCTGCTAATTCTTGCACCTTCGGGAGTGTGTTATACTCCACTCAATCCTTCAGTCACTTTTTCCTTGGGGTTTCTCGACCCCGGGCGGCTATTTTGGGAGCGCCACGCGCTAATTTCGGTCAGCGTGCTAGTCGCTGCACGCCGTCCTGCCACAACACTATTTAATGGCCATAACTCGGACGCGCAGTGGACGCGCGCAGCGGGCGCGCCGATGGCGCGCCAAAGGTAAGCCCGTCTGCGCCCGTCCGCGCCTGACTGGGTCTAGGGGCCAGTACCCCTGTCTTAATTAAAGGGCCCACTATTAGTTACTCCTCAAAACAACTGGTGGATTTGTGTTGTATGGCACGACCAGATTGCATGCTAATTAACCCAGAAAGTACTGGCTTTAGCTGCAGCTGTTGCTCTTTTGCGTTCAATAAGCAGCTCCATAAAGAAAATAACGCTGTTATTTCTAGCCCTTTGATTAATAATGCTCAGAAAAAAACCTCTTTAATAAAAAAGAGCCACTCACCTAGTAAGGAATTTACTTTTTAGCATCAACTGCCGCTCGCTCCCTAAACACAAGAAGGATATTTTTGACCTCCTGGAGAGCGAGCAGCTAGATGCTATTTTCTTCACAGAAACATGGTTGCATGATAGTTCTGGCCCAGATGTAGCGCCTGCTCTGCCTCCCAACTATGTGATAATCAGGAAAGATAGGGGAGTTCAAATGGGGGGAGGTATTGCAGTCATCTATAACACCTTATATACATGTAAATTTGAAGATTTACCCTTTGAGGGATGCGAGGCTGCTTTATTTAAGCTTACCTTATCTCCTCAGTTTACTTTCTCAGGGATATTGCTTTATCGACCGCCTGGGTCGGCTGGGCTATGGACGACATCTTTCCCTGAGCTTATCACTCCCTTCCTTTTGGACGCAACAAATTTGACTATTTTGGGCGATTTGAACCTACATTTTGATGACTCGACATGCGCGACAAGCACCACATTGATATCTGACTTGGAAGCAATGAATATCTTGCTTTGCAACTCAGGCTCAACACATAAGGCTGGCCACCTACTGGACCCTATTTTTCCAACCTAGCCAATATTTCTTGCTCCCGGCTCTGCCAATACCCTGGTCAGATCATTTCTTGGTTGGCTTCCAGATAAGAAATGAAATGTCTAATTTGCCCACACCTGTTTTGGGTACTAAATCCGTATCAAGAAATTGGGGGAAATTGGATATTGACACTTTTAATAAGTTACTATCCAAAACTTTTCCAATCATTAAACAAGTCTCTTTGGTAGACTTGGACATTATCCATAACTGGATCTTAAATTCTATTGATGTGTGCCTTCCACCTTCTACTAAGAAAGTGAATAATCATCGTCCTCCTCCCCCCTGGTTTACTGGAAAGCTAAAGTCAGAGAAAAGTAAATGTAAAGCATTAGAAAGACGCTGGAGGAAAGACTATGCGCCCGAACTTAAATGCGCATACAAAAAGGCAAAAAAAGATTATCACTCACTCTGCAATATCGCCCGAGCAGAGTACGTGAGCACTACCATTTCTAATGCGCAGAATAGCTCAAAAGTCCTGTTTAAGCTAGTTAAAGAATTGTCAGGTGCAACTAGTCAATCCACCCCCCCGGTGCTCACTGAATCACAATGCGAGGATCTTGCTAAGTTTTTCCTTAGTAAAGTGGAAAAAATACACTCGGCATTGAATGTGGAGCAAGTCATTGTAACACAGCAAAGTAAGAACTCGCTGGTCACAGCAAGTAATATTGTACAACTGGATCACCAGATTGCTGAATCCAGTAACAAATTAGAAAATTGGTCACCTCTAGATATAACATCTTGCAAACGGCTTCTAGACAGCCTTACATCTGGCTCTCCTAGAGATCTTCTCCCTGTTACCGTGCTGCAGAAATTAGAACTGTCATCACTGAGGCTAATTATGGAGTTACTTAATGCTTCCTTACATGAAGCAACGGTTCCATCGGACTGGAAGCATGCTATGGTTCTCCCACTTCTGAAAAAAGCGAATGCGGACCTGGCACAACCATCTAACTTTCGGCCCATCTCCTTACTGCCTGTTTTTTCCAAGATTCTGGAAAAACATATTAATCTACAATTAACTCACTTCGTGGACTCTCAAAGGTTTCTGCACCCTTCACAGTCTTGATTCAGAGCAGGCTATTCGACAGAAACTACTCTTCTTGGAGTGACTGAAATGATGCGAAACCGCTTGGATGCAGGGGATACAGTGGCCCTTATATTGCTTGACTTAAGTGCCGCTTTCGACATGATATCTCATTCCGTATTGTTGAAAGCCTTGCAGTCCATAAGTGTTAACGGTTCGGCACTTAGTTGGCTGGCTGACTTTTTGACAGATCGCACGTTCCAAGTCTTTTCTTCCATGGCTAGTTCCACAACTCATAAATCACCCTATGGGGTCCCGCAGGGCTCCATCCTTAGCCCTTTGTTGTTCAATATCTATGTCAGGCCTCTGGCCGGTATCGCAGAGGAAGCTGGGTTGTCTATCTTTTCTTACGCCGATGACACCCAGATTATCTTTTCCCTATGTGCGGAACGGACCTCTAGATCATCTCCTCTTCAGACTGCATTAAGGAATATTGCAGGCTGGATGCAAGCCAACCTGCTAAAACTTAACGGGGAAAAGACTGAAGTGCTAATTCTGGGGAAGAACAAGGATCTCTGGGGTCGTCAACATTGGCCCACTGAAATGGGTCCACTACCCCAGCCTACACAGCAGGTCTGCAACCTAGGCTTTATAATTGATGAACATCTATCAATGAAGCAGCAGGTTGTGAAAGTGGCCTCAACATGCTTCACTATCCTTAAATGCCTCAGAAAAATCCTTTGGATGTTTCCCGGTCCCACTCAAAGAACTGTAGTCCAGGCTCTGGTCACCTCGAGTTTGGATTATGGCAACATCCTGTATCTGGGAGTCAACAAGGATGTACTACGCAAACCGCAAGTGGTGCAGAATGCGGCCACAAGATTGCTTTGCCAGGTCCCCAAATCGGCTCCCATCTCAGGATATCTTCGGGACCTCCACTGGCTCAGGGTGGAGAACCGAATTAAATTTAAAGCCCTGAGCTATATGTTTAAGATCAAAACTGGCAAAGCACCACAGTATCTAAATGCTGTAGCTTTTCCTTACTTACCCACTCGCCTGCTCCGCTCCTCCACTCAGGCTAAATTCATGGTCCCTAGGATCAGACTGTCGCAAATGGGCGGTCGGTCCTTTTCTTGTCTAGGCCCTCCTTATGGAATTCCCTTCCGTTGTCACTTCGAATTGAAACAGTTTATGAAAACTTCCGAAAGAGAGTAAAAACTTGGCTGTTTAATCAATAGTTTTTCTTTTCCCCTCTTCTTTGTTCTTCCGGGTAGCTGTGTGCCTTACAAGTTTAAAAATAATAATAATAATAATAATAAAATTGATTGCGAGCTGCTTTTTTTTTTTTTAACTGTACAACGAATATTATTAACAATTTATAAATACATTCATAATTATGTAATAAAGCTGATCAAGTTTATCAAGCATCATACTAAAAAAATATAAAATCTATCAGACATGGGCTAGATCATTGCATATTAAAGTGCAAATGTGCAATGAACAGTAGTTCCATTGTGCAAACCGATTATGAAAGTGCATCAATAATTACTATAACAGGATAACTTCAGTTATTACAGTTCTAATTATTACCCTAGCAGCATGAACACTAAATTCTACAAAAGACCAAACAGTGCAATTGGGCAGGATAAAAATACATTGAAGATTTCTCTTGAGGCCAAGGGATATAATTATAATACATCTTAAACAGTCAATACCAAACATTTTTGGCAGCAACAAACATTTTTATCAATTGGCATAGCAACGGAATCGACTCACCCGCTAAAGAAATAATAAGGGCCTGGCGAGCTGATCTAACCCCAATCTTCAAAAATAGGGGTTTCAAGAGGATACGCAGAATTTTAAGCAATTTAGGGCACATGCATACTGTATGTAGTAAGGATTCACCTGGCCATCGACAAAGTCTGCAATTAGTATCAGGCCACTGCCTAATCCAAGGCAGCATGCCCTCCTTTGTTGGGTTTATTCCCATTCGTAAGTTTAAAAATGTATTTTTTATATTTGCCGAGAAATGAGCAGTCAGGTATGGCTGGATGCATAAAAACTGGTGTGAGTTAATCACATACCATGCATGATGTTTGCTGCAAACACGTTTTTATCTTTCTTAAGGGATTCATTTTTAATTTGTTTTTTTTAGGATTAATTTATAATTCGGCATTTTTAATTCGTGAAGCCCAATTTGCAGGCCAATATCCTTTAGGCAAGTTGAAATGTGGGATCTCCAATTAGCAGCATAGGCAGATTTTGTTATTTCTAGCCAGCAGTTGTTCTCTAGAGAAGCAGGTGCGGAGGAAAACATAGAGTACATACATTATAAAAAAGCTCCTTGTGACACCAAACACTTATTTATTTATTTAAGGTTTTATAGAGCACGAACGTGACCCGTTAGGGTATCAGAGCGCTTTACAGGGATAACATGTTGTATACAGGTTTGAAACAGGCAAAAAAAAACAGGATAGGGATAGAGAAGTGGCTACATTTGGACATAACCAGGGTATATACAATAATCAGAGGGGCGACAAGTCAGCAAAATGCAGTGAAAAACCAGCAATTACATATGAGGGGTGACACGTCAGCGATATGCAGAGAGAGTCCACAATTACAAATGAGGGAATAATAAATCAGTACAAAGAATAGGAGCAACTAAGCAGACAAGAGATTTTTCAGAATAACCAGAGCAAATCTGCAGAGCAGAGTGCGCGGTGAAAGAGAATTATGGGAGGAATTTGCTCAGTAGGAATGTTTTCGCTTCCTTTTTGAAGGTTGACAGAGAAGGGATTCTTCTGATGGAGGACGGCAGCAAGTTCCATGTTCTAGGGGCAGCCCCAGAGAAGGCACGGTTATAGGTTTTATCCTTTCGGAAGCGGGGTGGCTGGAGCACAAGGTCTCTTGCGGACCGGGAGTTTCTGACTCCCCCAGATACCAAGAGTTTCTTGGGGAGATATGTAGGGGAATTCGTGTATAGTGCTTTGTGCGTGATACAGGCCAGTTTGAACTGGACTCTGGCTTCAAAGGGGAGCCAGTTCAGTGCCTTCAGATGCAGAGAGAGATGGTCAAATTTTTTTGAGCCTGTTAAGAGTCTTGCTGCGGTGTTGAGGCAAGCTTTTAGGGGGGCAGTGGAGATCTTGGGTAGGCCTGATAGGGTTGAGCAGCCATATTCGATCCTGGAGATAACTAACGCCTGGACTGCGGTTTTTAGGTCTGCAACTTCAAGGAAGGGTTTTAGTTTTCTCAAATAGCTCAGGTGGAACCTGGCAGTTTTGGCCATCGAGTTGATGTGGTCACGCATATTCAGCTTGCTGTCCAGGGTTATGCAGAGAGATTTGGCAGATTCCACTATGGTCGGTGTGCAGTTAAGTGCTGTGATCGAGTTAGTCCATTCCAGGATGTCAGTAGTGTTTTTAGGGGGGGAGATGAGAAGGAACTCTGAGGCATATTATCAAGGGCTTTATCGCCGCTTTAGCGGCACTTTTTGCCGCTAAAGCGGCGATAATTTTATCGCCCTATTAGCAAGCTGTCGCTAACAGGCGTTAGCGACAGCTTTCAGGCGTTAGAGACCGCGTATTCCATCGCCTTGCATGTCAGCGATAATTATCGCTAATGACATGCAAGGAAGGCGTTCCCTACTAAAAGCGACTGAAAACAGTCGCTAATCCCACTACCCCCTATTAGCAAGGCAGGCGAAGCGATATAATAATTTGCGCTAAGCGCGTTTATCGCTAGATTCTAACACCTGCTAGTGAGGACGACTTACCTGTTTAAAGTATAGGAGGTGGATTCTAATGCTGAATCCACCTTCAATCAATCAATCAATCACGGCATTTATAGAGCGCGCTACTCACCCGGGAGGGTCTCAAGGCGCTGGGGGAGGGGGTAAGTTACTGCTCGAACAGCCAGGTCTTGAGCTGCTTCCTGAAGGAGAGATGGTCCTGGGTTCGCCGAAGGTGAGTGGGGAGGGAGTTCCAGGTCTTGGCTGCCAGGTAGGAGAAGGATCTTCCTCCGGCGGTGGTTCTGCGGATGCGTGGTACGGTGGCGAGGGCGTGGCTGGTTGATCGTAGCTGGCGTGTGGGCGTGTAGAAGGTCATGCGGTCGTTGAGGTACTTTGGGCCCAGGTCGTGGAGGGCCTTGTGTGCGTGGGTGAGGAGTCTGAACGTTATTCTCTTGCTGACGGGGAGCCAGTGCAGGTCTTTCAGGTGTCCGGTGATGTGGCTGTGTCGGGGGATGTCCAGGATGAGTCGTGCGGAGGCGTTCTGGATGCGCTGGAGTCTTTTTGGAAGTTTGGCTGTGGTTCCGGCGTAGAGGGTGTTCCCATAGTCCAGTCGGCTGGTGACGAGTGCCTGGGTGACGGTATTCCTGGTTTCAGTGGGGATCCATCTGAAGATCTTGCGGAGCATGCGCAGGGTGTTGAAGCATGAAGATGAGACGGCGTTGACTTGTCTGGTCATCGACAGGGAGGAGTCCAGGATGAAGCCCAGGTTGCGTGCGTGGTCCGTTGGCTTGGGCGCGGTGCCCAGGGCCGGGGGCCACCAGGAGTCGTCCCAGGCGGAGGGTGATGAGCCCAGGATGAGGACTTCCGTCTTGTCTGAGTTCAGTTTAAGGCGGCTGTTCCTCATCCAGTCGGCGACGTCTCTCATCCCGTCGTGTAGGTTGGCTCTGGCGGTGGTGGGGTCGTTGGTGAGGGAGAGGATCAGCTGGGTGTCGTCGGCGTAGGAGATGATGTTGAGGTTGTGTCGGCGTGCGATGGCTGCGAGGGCTCATGTAGACGTTGAAGAGGGTTGGGCTGAGTGAGGATCCCTGTGGAACGCCGCAGATGACTTCGGTGGCTTCGGATCTGAACGGGGGAGGCGGACTCTCTGGGTTCTTCCGGCGAGGAACGAGATGATCCATTCCAGTGCTTTCTCTCGGATTCCGATGTTGCTGAGGCGCTTCACTAGGGTGCGGTGGCAGACGGTGTCGAACGCCGCGGAGAGGTCCAAGAGGATGAGGGCAGCTGTTTCCCCATTGTCGGTTAGGGTTCTGATGTCGTCGGTGGCTGCGATAAGGGCGGTCTCGGTGCTGTGGTTGGCCCGAAACCCGGACTGCGAGGGGTCGAGGATCCATTCGTCTCGAGGAAGGCGGCAAGCTGTCTGTTGACGGTCTTCTCGATGACTTTGGCTGGAAACGGAAGGAGCGAGATGGGACGGTAGTTCTTAAGGTCGGTGGGGTCCGCCGTTGGTTTCTTCAGGAGGGCGGTAAGCTCGGCGTGCTTCCAGCTCTCCGGGAAGGTGGCGGTGTGGAAGGAGGAGTTGATGATGTCCCGGAGATGGGGTGCGATGGTGGCGTCGGCTCTGTTGAAGACGTGGTGTGGGCAGGGGTCGGTTGGTGATCCGGAGTGGATGGAGTTCATCGTGCGGGTGGTGTCTTCGGTGCTGATCGGGGTCCAGTTGCAGAGGTGGTGGTGGCGGGCGTTGGTTCGGCGGTAGGGTGCGTTGTTTGTGCGTCAAAGCTGTTATGTATGTCGGCGATCTTGCGGTGGAAGAACGCGGAGAGTGAGTTGCAGAAGGTCTTGCGAGGGGTGATGTCGTTGTTTCCGGCGCTGGGGTTGGAGAACTCTTTGACGATGCTGAAAAGTTCCTTGCTGTCATGGGCGTTGTTGTCCAGTCGTTCTTTGAGTGCCGACTTCTTGGTGGCACGGATCAGCTGGTGGTGTTTGCGGGCGGCGTGCTTGAGGGCGGTCCTGTTGTCTGTGGTCTGGTCGAGTCGCCAGGTTTTCTCGAGAGTGCGGCAGTTCTTCTTGGATTCCTTGAGTTCGTTGGTGAACCAAGGGTTTTCTTGCT
This sequence comes from Calotriton arnoldi, assembly GCA_963921515.1. NCBI lineage: Eukaryota > Metazoa > Chordata > Amphibia > Caudata > Salamandridae > Calotriton > Calotriton arnoldi. Next base: position 77,849 of record CAWUFW010022216.1, on the reverse strand, counting down.
TCCGGGTCTGCTGGGAGGGTTTTTTAGTGGTGCGAGGTCGTCGGGCGCAGGCGGTCAGCCACTTGGCGAGGTTGCTGGCTGCTTCGTTTGGGTCCGTTGTGTTGGTGGGTGTGTTCTGGCTGAGGGAGGCGGTGAGCTGCTCGGCGGTGATCTTGCTCCAGCTCCGGCGGGGAGCCTGTTGCGGGTGGTGGTGGGTCGTAGTCTTTCTGAAGCTGAAGTGGACGCAGCTGTGGTCGGTCCAGTGGAGTCCGGTGGCGTGGCTGAAGGAGATGTGCTTGCTGGACGAGAAGACGGGGTCAAGCGTGTGGCCGGCGTAGTGGGTGGGCGTGTTCACCAGTTGCTTGAGTCCGAGGTTGGCGAGGTTGTCCAGCAGGGCGGTGGTGTTTCTGTCGTTGTTGTTCTCCAGGTGGAAGTTGAGGTCCCCTAGGAGGATGTAGTCGGCGGAGGGCATGGCGTGCGGGCTGATGAAGTCTGCGATGTCTTCGCTGAATAGTGTGCGTGGTCCCGGGGGTCTGTAGATGAGGGTGCCTCGGAGGGTGGTCTTGGGGTCAGTGTGTATCTGGAAGTGTAGGTGTTCGGCGGCGGTGAAGGTCTCGTCGGAGTTAGTTGAGATGCGGATGGTGTTCTTGTGTACGATGGCGATGCCTCCTCCCGTCTGGTTGACGCAGTCCCTCCGGGTGATCTTGTATCCGTCCGGGATGGCTATGGCGATGTCGGGCGCTGAGGAGGCGTTCATCCAGGTTTCGGTGAGGAAGGCGATGTCCTGTGCTGTTGCGTCGAGCAGGTCCCAGAGTTCCACGGCGTGCCTGTGGACGGAGGCGGGTGTTCAGCAGGATGCATTTCAGGTGGTTGCTGCTGGTGCTCGACTTGGCGGAGGTGGTGCACGTCCGGGGGCAGGTGAATCGGCAGGTTTGGCAGGTGAAGGGTCCGTGGGTGCGTCTCGGTGAGGCTCGGTAGCAGGCAGGGTTCCGGCCGGCATTGAGTGCGGTGAGTGTGGCGGCGTCGTAGGTCCGTCGAGTGGTGTTGCATCGGTGGGATCCAGGGGTTCTGGCGCTGGGCGCGGTCCAGTCGCGGACGGGTGCAGACGGGCTTGCCTTAGGCGCGCCTTTGGCGCGCTCAGCGGCGCGCCCGCCGCGCACGTCCGCTGCGCGGCCGCGCAGCGGCTGCCATTTATGGGGAGGTGGGAGGGAGGAGCAGCGAATGGGCAGTCAGGGGGGCGGGGCCGCAGGGGACGCAGCGGCGGGAATGGCGAGAGGCAGCGGGGGCACAGAAAGGAAAAAGGGGAGAGAGCAGACAAAAATACGGGCACAACGACAATGGGGCAGCGAGGGGCACAAAAAGGAAAAAGGGGAGAGAGCAGACAAAATCACGGGCACAACGACAATGGGGCAGCGAGGGGCACAAAAAGGAAAAAGGGGAGAGAGCAGACAAAATCACGGGCACAACGACAATGGGGCAGCGAGGGGCACAAAAAGGAAAAAGGGGAGAGAGCAGACAAAATCACGGGCACAACGACAATGGGGCAGCGAGGGGCACAAAAAGGAAAAAGGGGAGAGAGCAGACAAAATCACGGGCACAACGACAATGGGGCAGCGAGGGGCACAAAAAGGAAAAAGGGGAGAGAGCAGACAAAATCACGGGCACAACGACAATGGGGCAGCGAGGGGCACAAAAAGGAAAAACCTTAGCGTTAATGCGAGAATATCGCTGGTTTTCCAGCGATATTCTCGCTTTTTGCAGCTATCGCTGGAAATATTATCGCTATGGAGATAAACCTTACTAATAGGGTGGTATCTCAGCAATAATTTCCAGCGATAGGCGGCGTTAACAAAAAACGCGCTAAGCGCGGTTAGCGATAAATATCGCTAATCCTTGATAATATGCCCCTCTGTTTTTTGTGCATTCAGTTTGAGCTGGTTGCTGGCGAGCCATTGAACAGTTGACTTCAGAGCCTCATTCAAGCAGTTAATATCCTCTAGAGATGAGATTATGATGTAGATCTGGGTATCGTCGGCGTACATGTGGAAGGAGGTTCGAGGTAGAGATTGAAGAGGGTAGGGGACAGAGTTGAGCCTTGAGGGACACCTATTGTTATCGGGAGGGAGCAGATAGGTTGTTATTGGCTAAGAATCTCTGGGAGCGGTTCCGGAGGAAGGAACCAAACAATTTGATGACGGTACCTCCTATTCCCATCCTGTATTCGAGGCGTTCAAGTAGTTTCTCGTGGTTGACTGTGTCAAATGCAGAGGATAAATCCAGTAGGATTAAGAGGCAGGTTTTGCCTTGGTCAAGCGCTTGAAGAGCATCGTCTACAATGTGAAGAATAGTTGTTTCGGTGCCGTGCCTGAAACCAGATTAGAATTCGTCTAATAGGTTGAAATTAGCGATGTGTTGGCTCACTTGAAGTTGCACACATTTCTCCAGCACTTTAGCAAGAAGAGGAATATTGGATATTGGTCTGAAGCTGTCTGGAATAGCAGGATTCAGAGTGGGTTTTTTTAGGATGGGGATGATTTGCCCGGTTTTTAGGGAGTCAGGTATGGACCCTTGAAGAAGGGAGTTGATGATTGTAGTCTAAATGGGAATGATGAAAGGGGAGGTCACTGCCAAGCAGTTGGAGGGGAGTGGGTCTTTGAAGTGGATATTCGGTTTTAAGGAGGATAGAATTTTCGAGATGGAGAGGTCGTCATATGCCTTGAAGTTGGACCAGTGAGCTTGGTTTTTGGGTGTTGCCTGGGGGGGATGAGGAGAGAGATGGGTTCCGGTAGGAGGAGGTGGGCAGTTTGAGGCAGCATTAAGATCGTTTCCTAGAGAGTTAATTTTGGCTGTAAAGAAGGAGGAGAACTCCTCACAGGTTATTAGGGATTTAGTAGTTTCTTTGGAGGTTTTGGCTAGTTTGTTTGATTGACATTTGACCATTTCAAAGAGCTTGCAGGGTCTGTTCTTAGCGTTTTCCAGTTCAGATCTGATTTTAAGGATTTTTCTGTTGTATGTATGTTGTATGTATTTCTGGTCTGACGGAGAAGTTTTAGTTGGGAGACTGAGAGGTCCAGTCTCCAGTTTCTTTCTGTTAGCCGGCGAGCTCTCCTTTCGTTATTGAGGGGTCTGTTGAACCTGGGGTTTCTGTCTTTGATTTGGGATCTTTTTAGTTTTAACGGGACAAGATCATCAATTATGTTGGACATAGTCGAGTTGTAGTGCTCTGTGAGGTCGTTGACATTGGAGAGATTTGGAGGACGGGTGTAAGAGATTCTCGTAGCGAGCAGTCAGCTTCTCGAGGTGGAGGCTCTTAGTGTCTCTGAGCCAGCATTTCGGTTTCACAGGTTGCCCTAGTCTTTTCATGAGGAGGCCAGGTATGAAGAAGGTAATGGCGTGGTGGTCTGACTAGTCGCACAAGACTATTGATTCAAGCCTGACCGCCGATGGCTTTACGATGATACAGTCCAGCGTGGAACCTTTCGTGTGAGTTGGTAGAGTGCAGGTTTGAATGAGTGATTGGTCAACAAGGAAGGCTTTGACGGCGTTGACCTGGGGGTCTTTGGGGTAATTCCAGTGCAGATTAAAGTCATCAAGGAAAATGTCATTGGAGTGGGGGGAAGCCTTAGCCGTAATGATTTCCATGATGTGGTCAATGAAAGTGTCGTTCTTGCCTGGGGGGTGGTAAACACTGTCTTTTGAGACCAAGCTCCAGTCTTATTTCAGCTTGATCTACTGACCTGGGAATCCCAAAAGTTGCTTTATAAGCCTTGACTACTAATAAATCCAGTAGCTTTGCATCTTTCCCTCTGATAATAGGTGAGCCACATGAAAGGGTTGGCTGTAGCTTTGCTTTCATGACTTTAAGAATATGTTCATAGGATTGACAATTCAATGATTTTTGCAAACATGTAAAAGCGTGAATTAAAGTCACAGTTTTTGCCCTTAAATCTTTAAAATGGTACTTAAAAGAGACTCTATTATCAAACACCACCCCTAAATAACTGTATGTTTTAACAATTTCAATTGGCCCAGCTCTGGCCCTCCATGAATTAAACTTCTGTTTTGCTGGTCCAATTTTCATAATTTTAGTTTTTTTGACATTCAGTTCAAGGCCATTTATTTGTATGTAAAGACCTTCCCCAAATAGGTAGGCGCCCTGTCCCAGCCCTCCTCTACGCCGATGACCCAGTCCTTATGGCCGGCACCCCAGTGGCCCTACAGACCCTCCTTACTAACTTTGTCGAATACATGAAAAACTGGGTCTCCAAGTTAATCAATCTAAAACCTTCATAATGAAGTGTGGTAAGAATAGTGAGAAATGCAGAAATATAACAATAGATGGAATAAAGATCAGCTCCACCAACACTTTTTCTTATCTCGGAGTACTATTCGACAAAGATGGGTCATGGAATAGGGCTATTGAGAATAGAAAAATCCTTTTTAGTAAGGCCTGTTGGGCCCAAAGAGGCTTTGCAAGACGATTGGGCACTAGCCCCCCCAGATAGAATGATTTTTTTAGACAACTTTTAGCAGTCCCAAAAAGCACGTCAGTATATGTACTTCACTCTGAACTCGGTGCCCCTTTCCTTACAAATTTTTTTGTTTTACACAATGTCTCCCTGCATATTTGTATCTCCAATCACTGCCATCGCTAGAAATTTGCTGCAGAATGTCATCCTTCTTATGGGATGTTTTTTATGCGAGAAAGAGGATGACACCAGGTACCATCGAGGACATGGCTTAGGGATTACATACTTAAGGTGGCATGGAAAGAATTGGCGTGCGGAAGAACTGAACCTGGAAGTTGACATGATCTATAATTGCACTAAAGCACTTTAACTATTTTAGGATTATATCTGCACAAATGTCAAATGTAAGCCTTGGTAGTCAGGTGTTTTTTAGTACTATGTTCTCACGTCTATAATGTCTATTTAATGAAATTAATTGTACCCAATTAGATGCTTTTTTAATATTGTGAGTTCATGATCAATTTGTTTTTAACGTATCTGACTGTAATTTTTTTTTTTTTAGATGTAATGAAATTAAACTGATGTATGTTGCTTTTTTATCTATGTAAATGCTTTTATGGTTGTTTGTCATGACTTTGAATAAAGCTATATATGACTATGAGTCTTTGTAGGCCAATAGGAGTTTGGCTCAGAAGGATAGTATCATCAGCATATTGAAGATATCTAATTTGCACCTAACCCAACCTTGGAGAATGGGCGTTAACAGAGTCCAAGTGCTGCAAAAGATCTGATAAGAATACGTTAAAAAGGCAAGGAGCAAGAACACAACTTTGCTTTAAGCCATTATATGTTGTAATTTTCTTTGATAAAGAGCTACCATCACCTAGCCTGACTTGAACCCAGGTATCCGTATACAAAAGAATGATAGCCTTTAACTGTTTCCCTGGACTATCCCAACCAACCAGTTTTTTCCATAATAAATTTCGAGGCACTGAATCAAAAGCTGCCTTTAAATCTGTAAAGGCAATATATAAATTTTGCTTTCTTAAGACAGCCGGCTCCACAAGTAAAGTAAGTGCCAACAGGTTGGTAGTGGTAGATCAGCCCTTCCGCAAACCAATTTGATTGAGCGGAATTATGCCTTGCTGTGCTGCCCATTATTCCAATTCTCTCAGCAAATTTGAGGCAAAAACCTTAGCATCAACATCAGTTAACGAAATTAACCGATAGTTAGCGGGACTATCAACCGGACCGCTTTCATAAATAGGCTGCAGTATACTACCTTGCCATGATGCCGGCACAGTTTCCAATGTCAATACTTCGTTAAACAATTTGGTTAAAATTTCAGCCCACATGTCAATATTGGCACGGAACAAGGCATTAGGCAATCTGTTAGGACCGGGAGCACCATTTGTATGAAGGCCACGTAGAAGGGTTGCTATTGCATTACAGCTTATACATTGTAGGTTAATCCTCAAATCAAAACTGGTATCGCTAAGTTTCAAAATATTATTCATACCCTGGCACATACCACTCTCCATATCAGTATTGTGTGTACTATTTTTCCCATAACTGACACACATATCTGGTTGATTTACAGCTTGATTCACCGTGCCATACAGATTAGTAATAAAATGTACCCAACCAGTTTCTGATATGTTTACACAGAATGCCCTGCTGCCTCCCCTTTCGAGCTCGTTGATTACTGCCCAAAACCTTTTTGCATTGTTTTGTTTGGAGGCAGATAATAAGCAGTTCCAAAGCCATGTTTGATAGTTAGATTTAGCCTTCCAAACTTCTTGTTTATAAACTTTTCTTAGCGCTGTCATATTATCCTTATAGACAGAATAGGATTGGTGGAATCTGTGGGAGTAAGCCCCCTCGTACAGCTCTATTAGGTGATTTTTTTAACTTAAATAGCTTAGAAGTGAACCATTTGTTCGAAGATCTTAATAGATTATTTAATTTCGTATGCTGTTGAACTGCAAATTTCCCCACCAGGGATGATGTTATATAGTTCCATTTATTATTCATATTGACAGCCCCCAACTTGCACTGATCACCTTCCTTTTTTAGTGTTTTAGCAGCTTGTATTATTTTCTCTTGTTTGTCCATATGTCAAACTAACCTCTTCAGATTATATGAAGAGTGGGCCATGTTGGAAAGCTCGTTAAATTTAGGGTTGCACTTCACTAAAGAATTCAATGTTACTATCAGAGGTTTATGATTACTTTCGAGTCGAGGGGTTACCGTATATTCAGGCAATTTTTATTTTATGTTTTCTGAAATAAACGTATAGTCAATAACTGATCGGTGTTTAGAATATTTAAACGATGGAATGAGCCTAGATTTTTCTTTTAACAAATTAAAACCAGCCTGGAACATTATGTCACAACACTCTTTTGCAATTCCGTCAGTCTTACCATTTACGGAATGAAAGGAAATCAAGTGCAGATTAAAATCATCAGAGACTATAAAACCGGCTTCTGGGTGCCAGTTTATTAATGTACTTAAGATATCCCGCAAGACATACAACTGCGTAGTCTTATTTTTCCTGGCAATTAGATATACATTAAGTATAATTAGACTAAATTCTTTGTTATGTAACACAAGGCATTGTAACCAGTCCAAATCAAAATCCACCACTTCTACTACTAAGTTTAGGTCAGCCGCAATGTAGCACAAGAGCCACACTTTGCACGGCCTGATTTGTTAGTGCGTGCTGCCGGGAGATTATACTCATTAAACCCAAGCAGGGGCGTCGCTTGTTCCCTACATGTTTCTTGGAATAATAAAATTGTAAAAGAGTTTAAAAATAAAATGTTATCTGGGTCAGACAGTAAATGGGTCAGCCCATGCACATTCCATGAGCATAGTCTTATTTGGACATCTTTATCATCTGAAGCTAATAATATTCAGTTCTCATCTCCTCGATGCACATTTGCAAGAGTACCTGGAAGCCAAGACCAATCCTCCACTTGCACGTTATTTTTAGGTAACCATTCACAGATACGACCTCCTGCTTGAGTATTAGTAATCAGCAGGCCTGTACTGCAAGATTGATTATCTGTTGGACCTGTTGCACCTCTAGGTACTGGATTTAGATTATTACTTTCGACCTTTATTCTCTCTTTTTCCACCTTAGGGGCCAATACCTCGAACATCGGGGGATATTCTAAAGGGGTCCAATTCTCAACCTTAATACCACATTCAATAAAATACACACTTGAATTTAAGATTTTAGTCACAATTTCATTAGCGATCCAAGTTGTTACAGTGGACTCACAAAGAGAGTTAGGTTGTATTTGTTTGAACTGCACAGACAACAGATCAGCGGTTCTAATAAATGATAAACCAGGAATGGTTGAGATTATTTTCAAAGTGAAACTCCGAATAAGACTGTCATGAGTACCCCAAGATTCATATAGGGGATGCAGTACTAGTTTCCCCTGTTATGGGTATTATTATCCTGTATAGTGTGTAAGAGATCTTAATGGGCCTGGTTTGCTATCTTTAAGCAGATTGATACAGTGGCATAGCTAGGGGGGGGGCGGTCCGCCCCAGGCGGCACTATTTTGGGGGTGGCCGCGCGGCACTGGTGGCCCGTTGCGGCGGCCTTTATAATTTATTTGGCGACACAGTGTCCCCAAATAAATTATAAAGGCGGCCACAACGGGCCACCAGTGCCGCGCGCGCGGCCCAGTTTGAAAGTGCAACTTGCGCGCTGCGAGCACCTGACCTCAGAACTACTTCCAAAATTGCCAAAAGTCCCGCGTTTGTGTTTCCTTGACTGTTGTTGGTCCGTCCCAGCCTCCAGGGCCGTCAATCTTGTAGCGCGCGAGCGCTACCAATGACGGCCCTGGGTGACATTTTGGCCAGCCCTTGCAATGAGAACGTAGCAGTGACGCGTCACGCGCTTCACCGCTACGCTCTCGTGAGGTGTCAATTCTGGCCTGGGGCAGTCAGTGGCAGTGCTGCTTTGGGCGATTTGCTGACTCTGAGTCTGGCTGCTGCAGTGCAGCAGAAGTGATTGAACGAAGTTCGAACTTCGAACCAACCACCCCTGCCTCCATAGAGACCCTGGACTCGGCGAGTGAGGTAAGAGGAGAGCAGCAGGAGCTCAGCTCAAACGTTTTCAGAGGGGTGAGTGGCTCATCACCTCCGCCACAAATCCACTTTCATATTACTGATGAAAACGGTTGTTCATATTGCATTAAGCACTGCATTAACTTATCACCAGGCACACGTAATAATGCCAGTTAATAATGTTTACTGATCCAGCCCTAGAGCTCCCTTCAAGTGACGAGGCCCCAGGAGTTGCATCACAGAACATTTTTGACTGGCCGTATGTCCTTGGGGGAACTTAAAGCAATTCTTGATGTAAAGACTTTTCCACTGTATCACGAAAGCATGATTCTGGAGGTGTTAATGTGTGGCAAGAATATTTGTGCATGTTTGTTGTGTGGCATTTTGCTGCGGTGGTGATGTCTACTGTCGTTCTCTTTTATTGACTTTCTGGAATCAGCAGTTTACATTTATCAACGTGGCTTATCACAGAATCAAATAAATTATAAAAATAAAACCTCAAATATCTGGAGCATCTTGACAGAGACCACTTTTTCTCTGACTAGTTGCATTGTGATCCCTGGCCTCTCTCCCTCACACTGGCCCTCCTCATTCTCTTCCTCTCTCGCCTGTTGGTCGCCCCCCCAAGTATGTGCATCCACAGTCCCTCTACCAATTTGCCTGCCTCTACTCCTTCATTACCTCCCGCTGCTCTCTGACACAAGCCTGTCCATGTTATTGCACGTTCTCTTTTCTTCCTGCATCGCGTCCTCTTCCATGAGGTCCCCTCCCTGTCAGGAGTGTGTCTTGCTGTGCATTGCCCTCCCAGGTTCTTTCGTGTCCTCCGTCCCCAGACGTGAACCAACCCCTGCCATAGAGACCCTGGCTCTGGCTGCCGCCACTGTGGAGTGCTGCTGGAGGCTGAGTGAGGTAAGAGCTAAACGTTTTCAGAGGGGATATTTAGTGAGTGGCAGAGTGGCAGGTGGCAGCATAGCTGCCAAGGTTTCAGATGTGTGACATTTTCTCATAACTTCAGTGTAATTATGATTGACATTTCAACGACTATGAGCATAGCTGCCAAGGTTTCAAATTGCTATGTGTGACATTTTCATAATTAAATTGTAATTATGAGTGACATTTCAACGACTATGAGTGACACTTTTTGCGAGCAAAACTCAAGCAATGAAGACGAGGGAAACATATATATATATATATATATATACACGTAATATACACCCATTTGAGCAATGAGAAACACTAAGAAGACTAAAACTGGTGCAAATGTCTGCGGCGGCGGACTCATAATTACAATAAAATTATGAAAATATCACACCTAGCAATCTGAAAGCTTGGCAGCTATGCACTTTGAGGCTGCTCTTTACCAACTGACGTTGGAACTACTCAAAACAACAATGTACAGTAGAACGCTTCTTACTGTGTATCATCTGTGACTTGTCCATGCACATCAAGGGTTGAATCTCTTTGGCAGTACCCCCATATAAGTCATGTAGATTGCACAATTTTCTTCTCTAATGTATAATTCAGATGTAGCTTACTCAAATTATTTTAACTTATGTTGGTAATATATTTTAATGGGCACATCTAACAGGGGGTCACAGTAGTGTAGCACAATACAGCCCATCCCATAACTCCATGATTATCTCATGTACATCCAGGGTTCGATTCCCTGGCTTTACATCCCTTCATTTTCAGTTTGATTGTTATTGTCTTCTTTAATTTAGTCATAATGTGTGGTATTATTTTGGCAATATATTTAAATAGACACACCTAACAGCATCTCATATAAGTTTAGCATAATGCAGCCTACCTGATTTGCTCAAGACTCACCTATGTACATCTACTTCCTTTAATCTAGATGTATTTCACTTGTATTTTAGCAGCTGACAATCACACTTAACGTGCTTCATGTCGTCTTTGTCTTGTATCTATTTATTTGCCCTGCACATTTCTTTATTTCGAAACATTGACCATTCTTGGCCCACATCACTGTGGTAGAACATGCTTCACCACCTATCAACCATTAATCCCCAGGGCTTGATTCTCAGGTAGCATCTTTCAACATTCCATTGCATTGTTTGCTTTCTTTTATTGTAATTAATTTTCTAATTACATTTGTGACAGTTAACCCTTAACGTTGCGCCGAATCTCTGTATTTCCACCAGATGACTTTACATTACACACACATTATTCAGCAACAGTGTTTTGTGCAAGTGTGTTAATGCGTCTCACATGAGTGTTGCAAACAATCATGTCACTGACCTCCTCCAGGCGACAAACTATCTTATCTTATGCTGCGTGCAGTCTATTTTATACTGTGTGTATTACAATATTTAAATTAATTGCATACATACTCTGCTTTCTGTCACAGGCTGTGCCCTCATAGCACCATAAATACAAGTCACTATTCTGTGCGCCAACAAGGATTCAAATGAGTGACCCTCCGGCTACAGACTTAGACATCTGAAGTGATCAAATCAACCAACTGAGTTTTCTGGCAGCGCAAAACATTTCCCGTTGAGCTAAGGCTAGGGAGCCTTTTAGCCATTTGAAGGTCCTTATTTTCATTTCTTTACAGTCTCCTGCTGAACTTCCATCTATCGTACCCTAACCCAACCCTCTTTCACTTCTATACAGTTTCTCCTCTCAACAATTCATTGTCTTTCTTTGACCTGCACCTCTTACCTACTGTTCCATTTTCATTTTCACATAATCCCAAGCCTCTTTTGACTTGTTTTTATCTTACATTCACCACTCTTTCCCTCACATCTATCTTTTTGAGTTTCCTTTCACCTTCAAATCTTCCCCTTTGCACCAGTTTCCCATTCCGGTGTGTCCTATACCTCACTCTTTCATTCTCTCAGAGAATTTCACTCAGTTACAGCTCAGATGCTCGCCTACCTATCTTCTACCGTCACCTTCATGCTTCACAGTGCTCTACTCCATTCAACATTAAGTCCAACTCTTAATCTCTTCTTGCCTATATTTCAAATGCATCTTTACGAGTCTAATTTTCTCATTTCTATTTCTTCCAATTTCCTCACGCTATGCAACTTTTATCCTCTTTCTCTCACTTTCTTTCACTTCCATCTCCTTTGGTTTTACCTCTTGAGTGCAACTAGAACTTGCATTCTATCACATTCCTGTTTTCCTCTCGCTTTCACCTTTTATTTTCTCACATTCGTTGTTTTCTAGACACCCTCTTGTCCCTAGTACCCCTTCACTCCTCTAAATGCTTTCTCTTTGTTCTCTTCTCATCTCCAGTTGTCTCTCGCATCATATCATAGGACGATGTGTTTCTTGTGCGAGTAAGAATACGCATAATACCAGGCAGAGCTGTTCTGGACCCGCAGATTTAGGTAGTGCGAGTATCACTGTGAAAGACCTATTTATTAATCTCCTGACATCTTCTTGATTTGTTGCCTTTCTGTAGCAGGCTCTCGTGGCCTCTTGTGTGCTTGTTTGGTAATTTAATGCCCGCCGCCAGTCAGCTATTATGATCACACACATTTGGTTTTATTAGGTATATCATGAGTGCATTTAAGCCCATTATGAGATTTAACAAATTAGATTTTGCTTTGGGGTTGTGCTAAAAAGTGGCGCAATCCCAATGCAAAATCTGGGCCTCAACTAATTAAAAACAAATTTTAAGACCCTGCCATAAAGAAATTGGCAACAAGGAGAAGCATGTTAGTAGATCTTTTATGCTTAATTTGTTACAAAGTCTGCATTTTCTAATATTTTTATAGGGTTAAGGCATCTGCTGCAGAGGTGCCCAGTAACTATCGGGGAATAATAATTGGGGAGATAACCCTGGAGGTTAAAGTATTTCTTGGAGAAATATCTGTTTTGTGTAGTCCCAGATCTGACTCAAAGTAGTATAGAAGGTTAATGTGCCTGCAAAGCACATCATGTAATATGCAGATGGCAGATTTTTTTTAATGTAGCTAGGTAAGGTTACTGCTTTGAACACAGATCCTTTTGTTACTTGCAGTTCATAAATAGTAAGCCTTTTAATATAGCACAGTGAGCTATGTAGGATATGTGACTGCTACAACTTTTAACCCTCACTGACTCATGCAACACATCTTCTACACTGATTTACACGCTTGCATGATTTATTTTCAATCTGTATGTTATGTAAATCGCTCTGACACCCTGCATTGGGATGTGTAGCGTTATAAAAGAAAGTAAAATAGTGCTATTTAAATTGTGTGTAAATACTGGGACAGACCAACGCATCTGAGATACTTACAGTTCATGCACTTACATAAAGGGGCCTAACAAAGTCAAAAGCATGCCTCTCTTAAGTACCTGTGAAGAGATAACCAGCTGTGTGCTTTTGTTTCCCTCCGTTGTATTTACATTTAAGTGTGAGGTTCCAGGCCACTCGATCAAAAGGAGGCCTAATGGCCCCTTAACTTGCCCTTTATCTTTGGTCCAGCTGGAGATAAATATGGAAAAAAAAACTCACTGCCTGAACGTTGCTGCTGGGAATGAAAAGCAGTCAATGTGCAGGTGTTGCTGAACGTGTCTAGGAGTCTGAAAATGACACCTGGACAAGTTCAGCATATTTCTGTGGGGCCAACTTCTTGGCAGGGTGGACGGCGTTCACCCTGTGAAAATAATGGGTGGGCGCTGTCCACCCCGGAATTGTGCCCTGGTTGGTGTCTTTCAGTGGCTGCATGGTTGTTTCAGTCCGAGTCCTGGCGATTCACAAATAGAAACTTACCTAGACTTTTACTGGCACATCTACTAATGTAACAGACAGGCTAAAACCCTGAGTAGGAACCGAATGACTATCTATACATCATCCTGAGCAGTAGTTAATGCAAAATTAATTTGCACAACCTTTTGGACTTTGGAGTGTATTTTTATCCAAGGCGAGGGGTTAGTCGACCGGTGGCTCTGACAATTTCTTTTGGTCATAGAAGTCAAGGTGTATGAAAGAATGACAAGGTCTCAGATTTTTTTTTTACTTCATATATTGTGACTCTTTCATGTAGAGATTTTCATTGAGACAAGTCATTTCTAACGAGTGGCCGAAGTGGGGGAAAATGTAAGGGAAACGTGGGCAGAGAATGAGAGGGTGGGAATTACCTGAGGATTGGGTAAGTGGGCGGAGTAAGAGGTGTGGCCAGAAAGAGCAAAACATCACATTTTTTAGTATTTGTTTGGCATTTCACTGGCCAGTTAAAGCTTATTACATTATTTAATTCAACCAATAGATACACATGTTTATTTACGGTTTAATATGAGTTATTGACTTTAAAATACATTCACAAAGTGGGCTACGTTTCCAAACACCATGAAAGATTGCCGTAGCCCTCTGCTGTGGGAGCCCAGCAGGAGCTAAATTATATCTATGCCCGCAAGCACTGCACTTCTCACAAAATGTACCTCACCGGCGAGTTGCCGCGCTCTGACAGCTGGGACGTGATGTGACGCCCCCCTCCGTATGGTAATCAATGTACAGGATGTGTCAGATAACAAGACAGTGAGGGTTACAAGGTGTAGGAGTCGCATGCCCTTCTTAGCTCACTGTATTTTATTGCAATTTAAATGGAGCAGACTACAAGCTAACATTTTAAAATGGATGTATTTATCCGTTATTCTTTTTATTATGAATATCTTTCTTTTTCTTATTCTTTCAAGCTTAGTTAAGATGAAGCGAATAAAAGAAAGTGGTGCAGCCTTTAGAAAAAAGAAAAAGGCTAGAGAGGAAGAATTAAAAAAGTATGAAGGTGCACTACTGAAATACCTCAGTCGCGAAACAGAAACTACTAGTACTACTACTGTTACTGAAGCAATTTCCGATTCTGAATTCAAACCATCATCAAAGTCAAGTGATCCTTCAACTTCAACAAGTGATAAGGGGTGTAATGGACAAAAAATTCCAGCTGTTGACTTAAAAGATGTTGGTCTTTGGCCAAGTAAGATTAAAGATGACACACGTATCTTACTGGTAGGACAAGGGGCGTCTGTGGTTCAACATCTAGATTCTGATTTTGGTGAAGTGATTCGTGAGGGTGCTTTAATCAAAGGACGAACCAGAAAACTTACACTCGAGTGGTTTTTTCAAACTCTGCCAAATAATGAAAAAATGTTGAGGTTGTGGTTGGTGTACTCTCCTTCCAAGAAAGCTCATTACTGCTTTTGTTGCAGACTATTTGCAGACAGAAGTCATTCAAATTTTGATTCTGCAGATGGATTCAACACGTGGTGGAAACTCAATCCTAAAATTTTCGATCATGAATCTAGTGTGGCCCATGTTCGATGTTTCACACAATGGAAGGAGTTGGAAATTAGAATCCGATGTGGAGCAACAATTGATAAAAAGGCACAAGAACAAGTTGAAAACGAAGTAAAGAAGTGGAGGGAGATACTTTCAAGATTGTTGGATATCATTAGATTCCTAGCTAAACAAAATTTGGCTTTACGGGGTCACCGAGAAGGAATTCATTGCAAGACTGATGATGAACCTGAATCAACAGGAAATAGAGGAAATTTTCTAGAATTAGTTCATTTGTTGGCGAAATACGATCCAGTGTTACGTGAGCATACTGTAAGAATTAAGCTGGGAAAAAAGTATGCTAAATCCTATATGTCGCCTACTATTCAGAATGAGTTTATAGAAATTTTGGGAGAAAAAGTAAGAAGCAAAGTTATTGAGCAAGTGAAAGAAGCAAAGTATTTTTCTATGATATTCGACAGCACCCCTGATATTTCTCATAAGGATCAGACGAGCCAAGTTTTACGCTACGTTATGATCAATGGAAATAAAGCGATGGTTGTGGAATCATTTGTCGATTTCATTGAAACAAAAGGTAAAACCGCTGAGAATATTTCAACTATGATTTTGCAGAATTTAGAAAGCAACGGAATTGATATTCAAAATTGTAGAGGACAAGCATATGATAATGCTGCTGTGATGGCTGGTCAACATACTGGTGTTCAAAGACGCATCAGGGAAATTAATGGAAAAGCAGAATTTGTCGCATGTACAAATCACTCGCTGAATTTGGCTGGTTTACATGCAGCTTCTGTTGCTGTGAATTCTGTTACCTTTTTGGAACTGTGGAGCGTTTGTTCTCGTTTTTTCTTCCTCGACCCATCGCTGGGATATTCTGACTTCAGTCACTGGTCATAGTGTCAAGCGTGTAATAGAAACTCGGTGGAGTGCACGGGGAGATGCTGTGAGTGTTGTAAAAAGAATTACTCAAAAATCTTAAGTGCTGTAGAACGTTTAACTGGTGAAGAAGAAAATAGAGTTACCAGGTCAGATGCTGGTGTGCTGCTTGTTGCTTTACAATCTTTTTCCTTCCTCTGCTTTCTTGGCCTGTGGGAATCCGTCCTTGTAGAAATTAACGACACTCAGGTCTACCTCCAAACCAAAGGATTGAATATACAACAATGTGACATAAAACTTAATGCTTTAAAAGCATTTCTAACTGAAAATAGGTATGAATTAGTTAACAATTCAGTAGCTTACGCCAAAGAAATTTGTGATGATCTTGGGATAGTCATGGATCGTCGGTGTAGAAAGAAGAAACTAATGGCAGGTGAAGACTCACGAGATGCTGAACTGTCATACGAAACTGAGTTGAGGAGAGAAATGTTTTCTTCACTGGACCGAGTGATCCAAGAAATCACCACAAGATTTCAACAACTTCATGTTCTTGCTGAAAAATATGCTTTCCTTACTCCATCGAATCTTTTGAATGATAAATACGAATGTCAACTAAATCATTATCATGATGACATTAATGAGGAAGAGTTCCTCGTTGAGAGAAAAAGACTTCAGAGTTTTATTTCTGTTGCTGCTACGCAACACGAAACAGAGACATGGAAGGACAGTCCCCTTGAACTTTTGCAGTTTATTCTAAAATACAGTCTTGAGAACTCCGTTCCAAATATTGTAATACTACTGCGAATTTTCCTCACAATTGCTGTAAGTGTTGCTGGTTGTGAGAGGAGTTTTTCTAAACTGAAATTGATTAAGAATTACCTAAGATCTACAATGAGTGCCTTACGTTTAAGAAATCTTGCCATACTGTCTATAGAACAGCAACTGAGTGATGAAGTAGACTTCGACGATGTCATCGATGATTTTGCTAATAGAACAGCAAGAAAAATAACATTTTAGAATGTTGGATTTAAGTTTTACTTGAAAAATAAACATAGTGTTTTCATTTACTTTCCTATACATCATTTTGAATTTTTGTTGCATTTTTGGTGTGTATTAAGAATTTTTGTTGTATTTTTGGTGTGTATTAAGAGGGGCTGCAAACTAAAACAATATTTTTTATATTATTACAAGACCTAACAATAAAGTCATATTAACCTTAGTGTTGTTATCAGTGAATTTACTAGAATGAATTCATGTCTGTCTCCCTCCCCCCTCACCCTTCTTGTGCAGGGGGCCCTCCCACCATGTTTGGGGTACAGATTCTGAGGTGGGCATGCGGGACCCCAGGCTTCTCATCTGGGAAGAGGCCAGAGCGGTCTTTGGCACCGAACGACAGGTTATTGATAAAGATCTGATTGACTGTCCTAATCCTCCGCAGTTAAACGGTCGATGGCCCCGCCACTCCCCTCCCTTCACACACCAGGGGCTGAAGGTGACCCCCACCCAGAAGTGTGCAAGCCTTGCCGTTCCGTACTTGACACATTATTATGATTTTACTGTTCTTGTAGACTTTTAACACTGTTGGTTACCATGAAAGTAATGTGAAAACAAAATCGCAGAAAAATGTAATGTTTCTTGTTTCTTCTGAATATTCAAGGAGTGCTGCAGCGCCGGAACAGTTTGTCCCGGGCCTTGGATAGAGTTGAACATGTTCCCATGGCCCCTACAGCTGTATTTAAGGATTGTGATGATAATGTGTCGCCCCTCCCTGCATTTTAGCTTTGGGCCCCCGGGCAGGCTGTGCACCATGTGTGTGCTGAGGCTGCTCTGAAGGAGAGATGCACTATTACAAGCTGGTTTTGTGTCCCAAGAGCACACGTCTTTTCATTCCCAGGGAGTTGGTTGCTGCTGCTTAGAAGTAATGACAGGGCGCGACCCCTGGTTGTTGTCTTTGGGCCACCAGAGTGGGCTTTGTATCCGGTCTGTGTTGGCAAGGTGGAGCTGACTGACCCCTTTGTGCTGCGTTTAGTTCTAAGGGCACACAGTGAGTCATTCCCTGTGAATAATTAATTTGCTGTTTTTGAAAGATAAAGAATCACAGGCTTCGACACTGTTAAATTGGTTTTGGGTCCCCAGAGCACATCACGTTTGTGCAGGTCCCCACTGCTTTAATGGGGGGACCATGATGTATGGTCATTTAATGTCAGCTGTAGATGATGGATCCCTGAACAGTGTCATGTATGTGCATGTTTGCATTGTGCTGAGGGGATTACCAGGTAATTGTTCACGCAGCTCTCTGATGGATGTCACATGCGGTTTTTCTGAGTCCCCAGATAGATCATGCAGTCTGTGTGTTCTCTTTTGTACTGCCAGTCACCGGTGTATTCAACTGTGTAGCCTTGGACCTTGTCATGTATGTGCATGTAACTTGCATGATCGAGGTAACTATTAGCGGCGATACTACGTGTCTCTCAGACCTCTTTCAAGTGCTCGCCGTCCTTCTTCCCCAGCACCCCTTCCCCCCCCGCCCCCCCCCCAGGGGCGGCAATCTGAGGGATAGCCCCGGGCGCCACAAGCTCTAGCTACGCCTCTGGATTGATATTTCTAGATTCTTTTAGGGGCGCTAGACTCTGGGCGAAACAGGGCTTTATCTTATCCGCTGGACTTAACCTGTGCGGTATGTGACTACTTGATCTTGGGACAGGAGCATAGTCCCTTTATATACTTGCAATTTAATCACCGGTTGAGGGTGACAATTTATTTCTCTACCTGCATATCCCAGGGTCGGCTTACACTCACTCAAAATCTGGGGCTTGCTGTCATACCTAATCACATCTCCATTATTAATGCCGACTGTATCAGGCATCATTATCCAGTGGCAGCAAGGACTTCTTTTTAACTACCATTTACAGATGCCTGAACCTCACTCCTCAATTCAGGGTTCAGATGCTTCAATAAGTCAGAAGGAGATTCCGTACCCTCTTGGGCACAGTCCTTGTCTTGGCATATCTGATTAGCTTGATTAAAAATAGGATAACAGCCCCTAGATTTTACTATTGAGGCTTCTGGAAAGACTGACTCTTGGCCTTATTCCGAGCTTCAGCAAACCTTTTTCTTGCCCTTTTACATAGTGGGGGAACATCACTGATGCTATCTCCTGAGCATGAACATAAGGAATTAACAACCTGGATTGTCTCGGTTTTGTCATTTCCCTGAAGAGCATGACATTCATCGATTCAGGTGGCTAAGCCCAGACAGACCCCTGGCTCCCCAACAGACTCCTCTGGTGCCCTAGTAATATCAAGGATCACATCTCCCTCGGGTTGTTAGTGCTTCATGCTCACACTAGGTACACCGACTCCCAAGTTTTTATGACAAACAGGGATCATTCCGGATATGATTTCCCAACTATTTTTAACGTCATCAACAAGTGATCCTACAATTGTCGGGATGTCGGATACCTTATCTAAAATGTGTGAACATATGCATCTGATTAATTGATTGTTGACCTCAGTCTGAGCCTTAACCACCAAATTTGTCAAATTTTGTAATTTTGTATCAATGCCCGCCACATAAACTGCTAAAGTATTTAGAAGTTCCACCTGTATATCAAGCTTATTTGAATGAAAATGTAATGCAGTTGTTATTGCATTCATTGTATTTAACAAATTTTGCCACACTCCATTATTATCTGCACTTTTATGTATAGCAGAAAGCTCATCAGATATAGTAGAAACTTCATTTATCTAGGAACGAGAGGTCTGCAGAGTTCAGCGAATTATCTACTTGAGCAATATTCTATTTATGGGTTTACTCTGTAAAAGGACTAAAATTGGATGAACGTCCAGGACTTGTTCCCCATCACATAACCCTGAACTAAATGGATTCAAAACACTCTTATTGTTCGGTAACTCTGCTAGAAATGTTACTAGACTCTCACATACACTCTCGGCCCCGAACTTAGGCGACCGAGATATAAAGGAGCTTTGATTAGCCTGAAGTTCACCCAGGCAGATAACAGAAGCATCGCTGTCATTTGAGAGCTTATTACACTCGGATATGTCCCAAGGATTATCTTCTGCCTGGAGTGCACAGTTCTTTCTGGGCTGCAACGTAGTTTGGGTAGACAGCATGTTTACCTGACCGGCTTTAGGAACATTATGGACATGAGCTTTAGCTACTACTACATGGGGGTCCCCCCCTTCATATGGGGTATTTCTTGCCGCAGGTGCATTTGAGGTTAAAGACGTAAAAGCAGCAACATTTTTCCACTTTCTCTCATTACATACCCGTGGGATATAACGTCTTCACATATGGCCTGGACTATAGATAGACACATGTTTTTAAGTGCAGGCGTAGATAAAGGCACTTGAAATGGGTCACACCAACCCCTCCGGCGGAAGTTTGATTGTGGATTTGATCCATGACAGTTAAAGCACCCCCCATTTATGGCTGACAGTTCCTCAAGGTCCATATCATTTACCTGCGAGGTATCCTTTTGGGAACGGGTTTGAATTTTCTTCGCGGCTTTACGGCTTTTTTGTAATTGATCTTGAAACAAAAGTTGCATTGGCTCCCTTGTGCGACCTGACCTCATGATGTGAGGCTAACTACTCCGAGGATGGTAACAGGGAGGCAAATATCACAACAACAAGCACTTATTTAGAACCAACAGAGATTGAGACACAAGTCAGCTCAAATACCACAGTGGCAATCCACTCCTCTCGCTTGTTCCTCGTGTCCCACCTGGTCTACCTGACTCACACATCCGGAAAGAAATGTAAATACGCCACAGAAAAACCCCCATACGCAGCAACCTAGCTGCTTCCAAAGTTAGGGGGCAGGCGGGCAGAGGTCGGCCCTGCAATTCGCTTTCTTTCCAATCGCATGCCCTTGTTTTTTTTTTTTTAGAGTTTTATATAGCGCGAACTAGACCCGAGAAATCGGGTATCAGAGCGTTTTACATGAGCACCAGTTTCATTACAGATGGACACATTAATTTTTGTTAGGCACAGGGAGATTAAGTGATTTGCCCAGAATCACAGGATGTTGAGCGTCATTGCCGAGACTCGAACCCGGTTCCCCAGCTCCGAAGTCGACTGCTCTATCCGTAAGGCTACATCCTCTCCCCTCTTGTTCCTTTCACCCCTCACATAAACCTGGTTCTCCCTTACCCAGGGGCAGAGGCAGGGGGAAAGAGGCAGGGTAACACCCAATGATTAAAGAACAGTTGCTACAGTACTACTGCAGGTAGCTAGAAAGATCTCCCCAAGTCCGCATTGCGTAATTTAAATACTTTCCCTTGGTTACTTTTCTATGTCCTTTGATCCAGAGCCCCTTTTAGAGGGCGTAGGATGCTCCGTGAATAAGCCGTCAGCGATTGGGGCACACTGTGTGATCTGCAAGCTCTACCCAGTCCTGACCAGGCCGCCTCCGCAGGCTACACAGGGCGTGCTATTTGCAGGAGCCAAATATGCACCCAACCCCACACCTGCAGTGACGGCAACAGCGGCACTCACAGCAAGAGCAAAATGAAAAGAGTGAATCCCAAAGTTCCAGCTTCTCAGCCTCCCTCAGCTCCTTATCTGGTCTATTTGTGCCTGGCAGTCTACAGGCCGTGGTCGAGCATACAGGAGGTTGCAGCAAAGTTGCAGAGGTAAGGCTGCCCTCTGGCCAGGGAGACCACTGAAGACACCACGGTTCTCCTACTGGGCTTCCTTTGCTCACGTTTGCATTTTTCTTTTGTCCCCTTTGCTTCCTTTTTTTTCCCCAAGAAAATATGACTACTGCAGGCTCCTGCAAGCTGGCTGACTGGCTTACTGGCTGGCTGGTTAGCTGCCCGGCTCCCGGTTGACTTGCTGGTTGGTCCGCTTGCCGCAGGATTTTGCAGGTTGTCTTTAATGAGTGGTGAACAGGACACACCTGCAGGCTGTACCAGAACCTAGTCAGGCAACCTCTGCAGGCTGTCTGTAGCTCACGCTCAGCGACTGCCAACTAACAGTGGCCGCACTCGTCTACGCACCCGAACCAGGAAATTAGTTGTCGCGGTATGGACCACGGAGTGGACCACGGTAACCGCAGTTTTTCCGGTCTGGTCCACTTTCCGGGGTTTTTAGGCTGCGGCAGGTATATAAATATAAATATGAGGGAGATTAACATGGAGAAACGGAGGAACGAGCAGACCCAGCTCGCTCGGCCCGGCTCTCCCACAAGCTCCTTCCTTCACGAAACCTGAGGTGCAACTCATAAGCCTATCTATAAAACTATATGGCCTCTTACACCCCCAGTCACATATTACCAGAGGAACTTCACCATTCTCTCCCATACACAGTGAGCTGTTCTGTAACTAGTCCTAATGTGCAACTACTAATGCACACAATATCCTACTCCAGTATTTTCTATGATAGCCAGATATTAATCCATGCAGCTTCTTCCACGCACATTTAGAAACCGATACAATGAGTAATAGAGGAAGTGGAATACCTACATTCTTCTTGTGTAATCACACTGACAAAAGGCACTGACACACCCATTCGGATATCTGAAAAGGCACTCACACTAACAAGGCAGGCATGCAGAGGAGTCAGCCTTTCATGTTGGGTCCGGCCTGGCACTGGAAACTGTGTGTACCTAATGAAAGTGAAAAGAAATGTGAGGTTTAAAACATGTTCCCAGGTGTATTAAGCACTATCCTACTGCATATAACTGAAGTCAAAGATACACTGCAAATATGCCGTAGAAAGAGAGGTATGTACTTCTCATATAAAATGTATACTGTCAAGTGTCAGTGTCTAACACCTACAATTATAGACTCATATCTGTACTTCTACATCTAGTCTCACTCCTGTCTCACTCCTAGAGTCTCTAACACAGGCCCTCTAATACCTACATGCTTTTTTACATGTGAAATGACACCCCCAAAAGGAAGTGACACATTCATTCTGGTATCTGGTAAGACACTGACGCTAACAAGTCAGGCATGCGGAGGAGTCACCCTTTCATTATGTCTCAGCCCTGGCATTGGAAATTGCGTGTCTCTAATGAAACTGGTAGGAAAACGTAAGGTTTAAAACATGTTTCCAGGTGTATTAAACACTATCTTACTGCATATAACTGATCTGAAAGGTATACTGCAAGTAGGCCGTAGACAGTGATGTATATACTTATAACATAAAATGTATACTGTCAAATTTCATTGTGAAACATCTACAATTACAAACCCATATCTATATTTCTACATCTAAATTCACATCTGTTGTGCAACTCTCATGAGTATCTACAAAACTATACGGCATCTCACACCCCCAGTTGCATATTAACAGAGCTACTTCACTATTCACTCCCAGACAGAGAGAGGTATTTTGTAAGTAGTCCTAAAAGAAGTACTCACACACACACACACCTTCATACCCCAGTATTCTCTATAAAAGGTAGAAAGTAATCCATGCAGCTTCTTCCATACGCATTTAGAGACTCATATTGTCTGTTACATATGTACTCTAATAGCTATATGCTTATTTACATGTATAATAACACCCCCAAAACGCATTGACACATTCATTCAGGTATTTGGTAAGGCACTTACACTAACAAGCCAGGCATGCACAGGAGTCAGCCTTTCATTATGTGCTAGCCCTGGCACTGGAAATTGCTTGTCTCTAATGAAACTGGTAGGGAAACATGACGTTTAAAACATGTTTCTAGGTGCATTAAGCAATATCCTACTGCATATAACTGACCTCAAAGGTACACTGTAAGTAGGCCATAGACAGAGAGGTATGTACTTCTAATATAAAATGTATACTGTGAAGTTTCAGTGTCTAACACCTACAAATGCAGACCCATATCTGTACTTCTACATGTAGTCTCACACTTGTTGTGTAGCTCTCATGCCTATCTATAAAACTATACAGCCTCTCAAACCCCCAGTCACATATTCACAATTCGACTTCACCTTTCACTCCCAGACACAGAAAGCTCTTTTGTAAGTAGCCCTAATGGAAGCAGTCAGATACACAGCTTCATACCCCAGTGTTATCTATGTTAGTGAGAAAGTAATTCATGCAGCTTTTTTCATGCACATTTAGATACCCATAGAGTCTGTCACATAGGCACACTAATAGCTATATGATTTTTTATATGTATAATCACACCCCCATAAGGCACTGGCACATTCAATAAGGGATCTGGTAAGCCACTGACACTAACAAGTCAGGTATTCACAAGAGTAGCCCTTTCTTCATGTCTCAGCTGTGGCACTGAACATCATGTGTCTTTAATGAAACTAGTAGAGAAATGTGAGGTTTAAAACATGTTCACAGGTGTATTAAGCAATATCGTACTACATACAACTGACCTGAAAGGTATACTGCAAGTAGGTCGTAGACAGTTAGGTATGTACATAAAACCTAAAACGTATTTTGTGAAGTTGGAATGTTTTACACCTACAATTTCTCACTCATTTCTTTACATTTAGTCTGACACATGGGGTGCAACTCACATGCCTACCTATAAAACTATATGGCCTCTCACACCTCCAGTCACATATTGCAAGAGGAACTTTACTTCCATACACTGAAATGCACTGACATACTCATTGAGGTCTCTAGAAACATGCTGAGACTCACAAGAGTGGCATGACAGGAGTCTGCCTTTGATTTTGGGTTAGGCCTGGCATTGCGAGCTCTGCCTTTCTAATGAAACTGATAAAGAAAAGTGTGCTTTAAAAGATGTCACATGTATTTATCTGTATCCTAGTCCATATACGTTTCTGAAAAGGTACACTGCAAGTAGGTCATACTTAATGAGGTGTGTGCTTTCAACTGAAAGCGTCCTGTATCAAGTTTGAATATCTGACTCCTATCATGTCTTAGGTATGTCTGCACTTCTATGTGTAATTGACAAGTGTGGTGTAGCTGTTCATCCTAACTTAAAAACTATACAGTCTATCATACCCTTGCACAAATCTTGTTAGAGCTTCTTCAGCATTCAGTTCCAGAAGCATAGATCTCTTAGCTAGGCAGGAGTCATAGAAGCACTTGAACACACAGCTTTATACGTGGCTGCCCTCTATAATGAACAGCAAGTGATCCATGCAGCTTCTACAACACACATTCAGATAGCATGTAGTGTGAAACAGAGGTAATCTAGTATCTATAGGCTTCTTTACATATGTCATCTTGTCCCTGAAAAGGCACGGCAACATGTGGCAGGCACTGTGAGGTCCCTGACACACGGTGCAGGGATGTGCAAAAACTTTCATTTTACAACGGGAGCTTGTGCTGCGGGCGGTTTAGGACCACTGCACAGGCTCCCATTGTATATGGGAAGTCTGCGACCGCACCATGTGCAGTAGCATCCTAATTGTGGTGTTGAGACCGCCGATCGGAGGACGGTTGGTTCTGCATCCGCGGCGATATTGGTCTGAGGCAACTCAGACCGACATAGAGATGAGGCCCTGAATGTCTCTCATTACCATACCCCGGACAGTAAACAAAAAACGTATTGGACATTTATGTCAATTCTTACTAGATAAAGAATTCTCTACAAAATCAAAGCAGATTTTATGGGCAGCAGTGAAGGCCACCTTGACATGTATGCTCATGCAGGATTCAGAGATTCACAAGCGAGAAATTAGTGATACACAATCTTGTTTGGAGAGGGTAGTACTTGATCTTACTGAAACATATGTGCGGCATCCCACAATGGCTTTGTTAGGTCAATTAGAGTGCGCAAAATATGATCTTAATTTGCATTTTGCTACTCAAGCAGAATATCCCCTCCTTCGTTTGAAGTGGTGCCATTAAGAGCAAGGTGAAAAGGCAAATAGGCCTCTTGCAGCTCAATTGCGTCAGCAAGAGGCAAACTGATAGTTTACTCATCTCAGCACTTTATAATTCTGAGGCCCCTCTTGATGCTGCTTCTGAACAAGATTTTTTTCAGGTTCTCCGTTAGCCTTTCTTGTCTGAGCAGGGTAGGCAGCACCTGGAGGGAGAGATCACAATGGAGGAGATCTCAGAGGCTGTCAAGAGTATGCCAAATAATAAAACCCAGGGAGATGAGGGTTTCCGAATCAATTTTTATAAGCTAAACAAAGAATTGATGCTTCTGCTTCTCTATAGGCTTTATAAGGAGCTAGAGGGTAATTCTGTCATTCAACCAGAGTTTAATAGCACGATCATCAGCCTAACCTTGAAGCCTAACAAGGATCCTACAAATTGTGTGAATTATAGTCCTATTTTGCTTCTCAATGCAGACATGAAGATACTCGCTTAGGTCCTTGCAACTTGACGCAAGAAAGTTCTTCCTAACCTGATACATAGCTCTCAAGTGGGTTTTGTACCAGGTTGTTCTTCTCAAAATCATATGTGTATCTTGTCCAATGTATTATGGCAAGTTCAGAATGACGCGGATGACAAGCTGCTGCTTTCTTTGTATGTCAAAAAGCCTTTTGAGTGGGTTGAATGGAAACATTTTATCATACCTTAAGCATGGTGGGGATAGTTCCTATGTTTTTGTCAAAAATTCTGTGGCTATACACAGCCCCTTTAGCACAGATTGTTTATGGGGGTCACTTATCAAAGCCCTTTTAAATTTTATGAGGCACACTTAAGGGCTGCCCACTGTCACCTTTGTGGTTCCTTTTAGAACTTGATCCATTGGTGGCGGCAATTAGTCAGTCTCCCCTTGTTCAGGGAGTGGACACACCTGTTGGTGCTTGCAATATCGTATTATATGCGGATGATATCTTGCTGACTTTGCGTGATCCTGCCTCCTCTGTTTCCCAACTCATGGCTTTAATCGAGACTTTTTCGAACTTCTCCGGATATAAGATAAATTGGTCCAAGTGTGAGGCAATGTTGCTTACCGGTAGGAATCAGAAAACCATGCAAAGTGATTTTGGTCTCACGTGGAAGGCCTCAGGTTTGAAGTATTTCGGTCTGCTGATAAATAGAGGGCTGGATAATATGGTAGTTGATAATATCCAGCCTTCGATAATTAAGATGGAAAAGGACTTTGTGAGATGGTCCTTCTTACAGAACTCTTTCTGGGGTAGGGTACAGATGATTAGGATGGTGACAGCTCCTAGATTCAACTATGTCTTTGGTATGCAGCCCTTGATTATTCCTGCTAGTACCCTTCACACTATAAATTGGAGTATTAAGAGGTTTGTCTGGGCAGGCAGGAAACCACGACTCAAACCGTCAAGGTTACATACATATTTTCCAGGTCAGGGGGTCTTCGGCCCCTGAAATGCATCTTTACTATTTGGCTCAACTTTTCTTGCAACTGGCTTATCTGTTGGTTCCTGATCAGCCAAATTTGATGATATGGGAGCGAAATATTGTTAAGGCTCCTAGGGGCTTAGGTATCTTGTACAATTCTCATGTCTTACCAATCCCACTCTGTCCTCTGACTATTAGGGCTACGTGAGCCACTTGGAGGAAATTGCACCGACTTTTGAGAGTGGATGGTACAGATCAAAAGGATGCATCACTTTGGAATAATGAGGGAATCATTGAAGATCTAAAACCATTTAGATGGACTTTGTGGGAAGAACAGGGAATTAAAAAAATAGAGACTTCCTTGATGGGGACTCGCATCATTCCTTCAAGTCGTTAACATCTGAATTTTCTCTTTCCCTAGCCCAGCTCTGGAAGTATTGTTAAGTACGGCATTGCTTGAGAGGTAAACTAGGGTGAGTTCCGATACCTCTCTCAGCCTCTCCGGTCGTGGACTACCTTAGACTGCGGGGCATTTCTAAGGGTGGTGTGTCTAATATGTATCAAATACTTATTGACAATTTATACTGACATGAAACTTCTCTTATGGCCAAATCCTATTGGCAGGAGTGGTTAGAAGTGGAATACTCGGAGGGCGACTGGAAGGAAATCTTAAAGTATCATGATCATTCACTCAGAGAAGCAGGCTTAAAATGTGCTTATTATAAAATCCTGCACAATTGGTATTGGTCTCCTATCAAATTGTACAAAGCTCATCTAGCACCAAATGCAGCATGCTGGAGGTGCTCTAGCGCAGCATGTGATTTGTACCAAATACTTTGGCCATGCCCTGCATTAGATATATATTGGTGTAGATAAATGGGAAATGCTAAGTGCAACTATAGTAATTTTATTACTTTTGAGGAGTCAAACAAAATGGCTCTGTTACATGACTTTGTCGATTTGGATAATACGACTTCCCATTGGCGTAGATGGATGTCAACAGCTCTTATGTTGGCCAAGATCTGTGTTTTAAGGCATTGGCAGACTGCACTGGTGCCCACGCATCAAGAGTGAATTGCAGAGCTTTTTATATTAGCTACGTATGAATGCCAAATTTACAGGGTTCAAGATCAAATACATGTTTTGATGAGAATTGGGTCCTTTTTTAAAGCTTTGTGATAATTGACTGTTTTCCTTTGGCATGTTACTACTACTTTTTTTCCATTAAACAAGGATGGTGTTTGGAGTGCTTTCCTTTTAGGATTAGTGTTTGGGATGATATGCTTGGGGCTTGTTGGGCAATATGTTTGTTTAAGAGGAGTATGTTTTATGTGGAGGAGGGTTACCCTAGGTATAGCTTAAAAGCAATTACTCTTCCGTTCCTTATTTATTCATGTATGTATTTATTTATTTATTTTCTTCTCTTTCTTTTCTCTCTCTCATCTTTCTTTCTTATAGTCTTGTTATTCCTTATTGGGATCTTATTTATTTGAGTGTTTATGAGGTACATTGTGAAGTACTTAGTACGTTATTAAAATTGTTTTTGTGTATTATAAAAATCGCAATAAAGAAATGTTTTTAAAAAATGTGTGAAAGTCTGCATTCAAATAATTTATATACTAAATACAAATTTTATAGCAGGTAATCATACTTAGATGTTATGAGAATACCAGTGAAGTAAATCAGTGCTGATTTACCGTAGCCTAACTTCTAATGACATATTTACAGAAGTTTACCATTAACACTGGAAGATTTGTTTTATAAATTGAGCTGCTGTTTTGCACACAATGTTTTCTCCTTTGCCGCAGAAGCTGTACTTTTCCAGAAGCCTTCTGTTAGTTAGTAAATAGACATTTGTTTTGTATTAGACAACTGATAGTGAGGTTTTCACTGGGAGGAGAGGAAGCAACATGAAGGATGACTCATGAGAAGAACTGGCTGGCTTGCAAAATGTAGGCAATGTATCTTTTCAAGGAATAACATCTAAAGACTATTGTGCAGATGTGAGAAGATGGGGACTTTACCTATTCCCGGGAGTTTACTAAAATCCTATCTGATAATGTGGAAGACAAAAGAAAACATGTTGCCACTAAAATATTGTGTGTTTATATTAGTGCATGTTCCTAGAGCAGAGGGGGAGTTTTTCCTTTGAGCTCTTCACTCACTTTCACTGGCTGGAACTCATCTTTGAGTATCTTTATACCTCTCTACATGGAAGGCTGTTTAGGCAATTTCTTTTACGTCTGCTGAGTTATAGCTGAGAATACTTTTCCAGCTTATTATGCAAAGGCTTTATCGATTCTCTCATCAGTACTCTTTATTTGGTAGCTGAACTAACACCTTATTCTATTTTATTCCAGATTAATGTAGGTTAGGCAACTTCCTTTATGGAACACGCTTGCTGCAATATTAACATATTAAATATTCCTTAATTGAAACATCAATTATTGGATTTTTTAATGCTGATCTTAAAAGACTAATTCTTATTGAATAAACATTTAAATACTAGAAGGATTGAAATGTTATGGGAAGTGGAATACCTTGGATTATAGACTGCAACATCTGAAATGACATCATTGGTATAAAGACTGTGCATGGCAGAGACGTGAGTCATAGTTACCTTGGTCTATGAGTTGTAGTTACTTGAGATAACATTGACCCCTTCACTGCTAGGCCTTTCCTCCCTGTGCTAAGCCATTTTTTGACTATTTAGGGTAGTTCGTTCTTAGGTCTCCATAACTTTTTGTCAACATAAGGTATCCACTCCAAATTTGCATCCTTTTTTCAACATCCTGGGAGTTCTAAAGATACCCAGAGTTTGTGGATCCCCAGGAGGGTACCGAGAAATTCACCAAAATATAGCCACATTTGGGTTTTGGGGAAAAAATGGGAAAAGTGCTGCAGAGGAAAGCATCTGTTTTTTTCCTGCAAATAGCATGAACAAAGGGCTTGCAGTGCTAAAATCACCATCTTCCCAGCTTTCAGGGACAGGCAGACTTGAAACAGGAAATCACATTTTTCAACACAGTTGTTAGACCTGGCATCTTTTGGCTTATTTTCCCTGTCTATTTGCTTTCTGACCTCCCGGTTTGACTCTGTTTTTGCTGGTTTAGTGTCTCTGCACTCGTTCTAATTGCTGTTCAGTGTTAAAGTGCAATTGCTCCTGTTGTAAATTGTTATTATAGATTGGTGTTTCCATGATTGGCATATTTGATTTACTGGTAAGCCACTAGTAAAGTGCACTGAGTGTGTGAAGGCCTGTAAATCAAATGCTACTAGTGGGCCTGCAGCACTGATTGTGCCAACCACATGAGTAGCCCAGAAAAGGTAACTCAGACCTGCCACTGCAGAGTCTGCGCACAGTTTGTAACTGCCATGTCGACCTGGCAAGTGCACCCGCTTGCCAGGCCCTAACTTTCCCTTAATTACATGTAAGACACCCCTAAGGTAGGCCAAGGTATCCCGGTGGGCAGGGTGCAGTGTATGTGAAAGGTGGGACATGCCCTGATGTGTGTGGCATGTCCTGATAGTGAAATACTGCCAATTTGGTTTTTCACTATTGCAAGGCTATCTGTCCAATAGGATAGAATGGGGAGTTAACTTATAAAATCTTATAAGTATAACTGCCCCTGGGAACAAGATTGGAAAATAAAGTTTAGTATGCCTGAACTCAGAATATAAAGATGCATCTTTAAGTGAGGTTGATTTTTACATTCTGTGTTTGAAACTGCCACTTTTAGAAAGTAGGTATTTTCTTGCTTAGCCATCCTGTGTGCCTCCACTAGGTTTGTGTATTGACTGTCTGGTTTTGGAGTGTCAGGGGCTGGAGTTGTGCATTCTGTTCAGTCAGCCACTTGGGGGGAGCGAGGTGTGCCCTGCTTTTCCAGGGTGAGTCAGGGCTGGGCTGAATAGAACTGGGCTGCATTTTGAGTAGTGGGAGGAGAATTCCTTGCACCTAAATGGGCCTGGTCTGCCTTGGACAATGCTGTCTCCACCTCCTGCTGGGCAGGTGCATCGAGAGGACAGAACTGGTTCTGCCTGGGCACAGGGTTTTTCTGACACCAGAGAACAAAGAGAAATGGACGATAAAAAGTGGGGCCCAGACCCCTGAATTTTAGAACTCTTTTGGAACCAAGAAGACTGCCAAGAAGAAGAGCTGGAGAAGCTGTGAGGAGGGACTACCACTTTGCTGTGTGCTTTGCTGTGTTGGCCTGCAGTGGCTGCTTCTGTCTTGGGCAGTGAAAGGACTGAACTGAACTTTCTGCAACTTCCTTTTGTGAGTTTCTCAATGGGCTTGAGGTAGAGCTTGCCCCCTGTTCAAGAAGTCTCAGGAATAGCAAAGACTTCAAGTTCTTCTGTTGCCAGCTCTGGGGACTGTGTGTTTTGGGCTGCAACAGAAGAAAAAGCAACCCGATGCCATCAGCAATGGCGCTGCTGACTCCGTGTCCTGAAGGCACCACAGAGGACACCACCCCACTTTGCACCACAACCCTGGTCTCACCGACGACACCATCTGCCACTGCCATTGAGCCGCTGCTTGCACTGTGACCTGTGGGCACCACAGTCCGCACCGCCTCGCTTCACGCTGCTGCCTGGTATCCCCACCGCTCCACGCCAACATTGATGCCGCTGCTTGCACCGTGGTTTGAGGGCACCGCTCGTAGGTTACACGACGCACCTTCCTCATCCCACACCGCAGCCTTGGCCTACCATTGCCGGTGCCATCGACTCCAGTTTATCAGCTGACGACAGAGTTTCAGAAATGACGATGCCGCTACTTGCACCGTGACCTGCCAGCACCGTGACGAGCACCGCATCACTTCACACCGCAGCCCTGGGCTCACTGACACCGCTGGACGACCGTCACAGAGCCGCTGCCTGCACTGTGACCTAGGGTACCGCACGCCGCACCGCTGCACTTTGCACTGCACCTCCGACGCCTGCCGATGCCGGTGCTCCCAACTTCAACCGCGAGGAGCTTGATCTGCAACGCTTGTGACTTCAAGGGCCCGACGACTCCTGCACTGACCTCCGGAACCGACGCCTGCGGACACCGGCTCTTTGGGGCTCAACGAGAGGTCGCCGACGCCCTGCATTTTTAAAATGTACTGTTTTGCAGGTCTTCCCGACACCATAGCTGGCCTGCGATGCCGCAGTCAGACAGAACTGTTTGGCTTTGTTGTTCACGATGCCGTGATAGCCCCGGACAGAGCTATCGACTTCAAGGAACTGTATTTTAAGTCTATTTTTGATTATTGAGATTTCTGGGAACTGTATGGTGGATTTTTTATCGTTTGTGGTCTTGTTTTGGATATATAAAAATAGTGGATATTTTTTTATACTGGTGTGGTGTCCTTTTGTAGTGTTTTCACTGTATTACTGTTGGTTATGTACAAATGCTTTACACACTGCCTCTGAGATAAGCCCGACTGCTCGTGCCAAGCTACCAAGGGGGTGAGCAGGGGTTATTTTAGGAGTGTATCCCCCTTACCCTGACTAGGAAGAAGGGTCCCGACTTGGAAAAAGGTGCAAACACTTGCCAACTGGAGACCCACATTTCTAACAACAGTTTTGGCATTTTGCTGTGACATAGCCCATTTTTCATATTTTTTGTGGCAGAAATGGGTATGAAACCAATCATGAATTCCAGAAAGCTATACAATTTTTTAAAGTAGACAAACTTCCAAATTCGGCAAGGGGTCACTTGTGTAGATCCTTCAAGGTTTTTTTATAGAAAGTAACAGTTAAAATAAATAAAATATTAAAATGGAGTTAAAAAAACAGTCATTTGTGTCTATGCTTTCACATGTAACTTCTCCTAACTATGGCAGATTTTTTAAAACAATATAGTGTTACGTCCACTGGACCCTTTTGGTGTGGGGATTTATAAGGCTTGTAGGTTCTCCAACAGCTGTGGTACCCAGAGCCAATAAGTGAGCTGCACCCTGCAATGTTTTTTCCTTGTGTTGTGGGAATAAAAAAATTAAGTGGGTAAAATATAAAGAGTGAAAAATAGGTATCAAGGAAACCTATGTATTCCGAAATGGGAACAAGATATGGAGTTTAGAAACAGTGGTTATTTCCATATCTTTGAATTTGTGGATACCTTACTAGCATGTGAATTGCAGGTCATTTCTCAATATGACTACTTTCTTACACACTGTCTTACATTTGAAAGGCACAAATGCAGAGAAATACAATTGATAATAAAACTTGTTCTACTATTCTGTATTTTCCCAAGTCTCCTGATAAAAATGATACCTCACTTGTATGGGTAGGCCTAGTTCCTGTGACAGTAAATGTCCCAAAACACAATGTGAGCACATCACATTTTTCCACTAAAAACGGACCCCTTTTTTGCAATGTTCCTAGCTATGGATTTTACACTCTAGCTCAGCTGACACCTAGAGAAACCTAGCAAACCTGTACATTTTTAAAAACCAGACATCTAGGAGAATCTAAGATGAGGTAACTTGTGTGGCTCTCAACAGGCTCTGTTACTCAGAATCCCTTGCAAACCTCAACATTTGTCTAAAAAAATATTTTTCCCTTACATTTCTGTGATGGAAACTCATGAGATGGGGTGCAAACCTTTATCCAGGCAAAACTAGGTGACTGAAGTGCAGATGTCAAGCAGCAGATATTCTGCACATGCTATATGCATGCCCTTCTCTGAAGGCACTCTGGGAGGAAGTGTCTAAACTGGCTACTGCAAGTCTGGGATTCAAACTCCAGTGCGCTCCTACCAAAATAATGCTTGGTTATAGAATGGAGTTTGACATTGGGTTAAGACAACTACTGTCTATACTTCTAGTTTTTGCCAAACTTAGTATTGCCAGAACGTGGGTTTCTGCAGTCCCTCTGCGGGCTGAAGAATGGTGGGTAACTATTATGCAAATATATGACGACTAACAGGCACTGGCTAGAGTAAGGGGTGTTGATCGCTTATGAGGTTTGATAGAATTTGGGCACAGTTCATTTAGGATGTGTAGATTAAGACTAAGGAATCCTACAGGCTTACACAGATTGGATGTATGCATTGTCTTTCTTCTAATTTTTATGTTGTTAAGTTCTTTGCTATGCCCCCAGTATTGTATTGTACTGTAACAATGTCATTCCCACACCTGCTAATCTGATATAATATTCAGTATTGCGTATAAGCAAGATTTTTTTTTGTGCTCCAATTGGATTGTCATTGGGGGTTCGTGATCTGATTAACTCTGACTTAATAAAAAAAAAGGACATTTCTGAAATCTGAGGGGAGCCACAACCTTCTATCCACCTGTCATTCCCCCAAGCCTCCCAATTAAAATGGTACCTCACTTGTGTGGGTAGGCCTTATTGCCGTGACAGGAAACGGCCCAACCAAAACGCATCATGGACTCATCACATTTTTGCACTGAAAACTTAGGGCCCTATTACGATGGCGGGCGGAAAAGCACTCTGACCGCCGTGGTAGCGGAAATTAACCGTCCGCATGTACAGCGGGAAAACCGGCGGTCAGATTAGGATGAACCGCCAGAAAAATCCGACCGCGGCGGTCGGAATGCACGAAAGACCACCGGGAGCATGCGGAGCAGGTAAAAATCCATCCGCGGCGGTCGGTCCTGCAGCGGAAACACCTGAAACCTCCGCACGGCCAGTGGAGTGACCGCAAGTTGAATTAGGATACCATTGCGGTGACAGCGGAACGATCAGCTCTTTTCCGACCGCCGCGATCACAACCATTGGTGAATGGGAGAGCCGGCGGAAGGGCCGTTGCATTCCGACCGGCGCGATCGCAAGCATCGATGAATGGGAGAGCCGGCGGAAGAGCGGTTGTATACCCATCGTCGCGCTCGCACCGGAACAGCAATGGCGGACGACAACAAAACACACAACAAGGCTACCAAGTGTGGCAATTAACCTGGCTCAGCCTCAAAAAACACCTAACACACCCCAATGACACATACCCATGGCACCAAAAAAATACAAATCTCAGGTCAACCCACACAACACACCTGACAGGAATACACCATTTTGACCCACCCAGATTGCTGAGTATAAAACCAGCCCCTTCCCTGACCACAATCCTTTACACTACTCCACAACTGAAGGGTCCAACCCCACAGCACAAAGGATAGGTAAATCTGCACACATCACACCATCACAACAACACACACACCACACACATCACCACCACCTCCTCCACACCTGCACCTTTAACCCATTTGCACATCACACACCATGTCACAGACGAAAATGCCCAAATTCACTGACAATGATTTGTCAGTATTGGTAGATGAGGTAATCAGAGTAGAACCACATTTGTTTACAAACCTGGTCCAACAGACACCATTAGCCACCAGAACGCAAATGTGGGCAAGGATAGTCAGCAGGGTCAATGCAGTAGGGACCATCCCGCGCACCAAGAAGGAGATCATGAGGCGGTGGCATGACCTCAAGAGCAAGGTGAAAGAGAAGAACAACAAGAACCGTGAGCTGGCTCAGAGGACTGGCGGTGGCCCTCCCATTCCACTACGAACATTCACGGCATGGGAGGAGAAGGTGCTTGGCATACTGCATCCAGAGAGTCTCACAGGAATACCCGGGGAGTGGAGGCTGGTAAGTACCAACAAATGTCTACCATCACACTGCTATGTACTGTCTTGCACAACTACAAAGCTACACCTCCCAGGTCAAAATGCATGCATGTGCACCACACTCTCCCCAACACATGTCTCACAGTTCCAACATCCACTCCCTCTGATTCACCCCAAAGGTAGCTAGCAATATTACCATGGGGGCAGGTGTACAGGCAGCCAGCACTACAACTCCCACCAGGCCCC
Organism: Calotriton arnoldi; assembly: GCA_963921515.1. NCBI lineage: Eukaryota > Metazoa > Chordata > Amphibia > Caudata > Salamandridae > Calotriton > Calotriton arnoldi. The sequence continues at coordinate 42,136 of CAWUFW010022216.1, read as the reverse complement.
CTTGTCCCAAAGCACACCAGGATGGAGCGCTCCCCCCACCCCAACCAGAAGCAAGTGGCAGACATTGCATTCCCCTCATCAAACTAACAGGTAGGTAGCCATCTCAACAGGGAGGGGGTGGTTGTGTTTGGGAAGCCTGCACTACAACTCCCACCAGGCCCCCTTGTCCCAAAGCTCACCAGGATGGAGCACTCCCCACAACCCAACCAGAAGCATGTGTCAGCCATTGCATTGCCCACCTTCACCTAACAGGTAGGTAGCCATCTTAACAGGGAGGGGGTGGTTGTGTTTGGGAAGCCTGCACTACAACTCCCACCAGGCCCCCTTGTCCCAAAGCACATCAGATGGAGCACTCCCCCACCCCACCCAGAAGCAAGTGGCAGACATTGCATTCCACTCATCAAACTAACAGGTAGGTAGCCATCTCAACAGGGAGGGGGTGGTTGTGTTTGGGAAGCCTGCACTACAACTCCCACCAGGCCCCCTTGTCCCAAAGCACACCAGGATGGAGCACTCCCCCCACCCCACCCAGAAGCATGTGTCAGCCATTGCATTGCCCACCTTCACCTAACAGGCAGGTAGCCATCTTAACAGGGAGGGGGTGGTTGTGTTTGGGAAGCCTGCACTACAACTCCCACCAGGCCCCCTTGTCTCAAAGCACACCAGGATGGAGCACTCCCCCCACCCTACCGAGAAGCAAGTGGCAGACATTGCATCCCCCTCATCAAACTAACAGGTAGGTAGCCATCTCAACAGGGAGGGGGTGGTTGTGTTTGGGAAGCTTGCACTACAACTCCCACCAGGCCCCCTTGTCCCAGAGCTCACCAGGAAGGAGCACTCCCCACACCCACAACCATGTGGCAGCAATTCCCCTCAATTGGGCCACAGTACAGGTAGGTAGACAGTGCATGCACCCTGCCAATCCTCTTAAAAAGCATGGAGCCATATGACCACACCACCCCTCACATGTCACCCAACATGACATACATCCAATAGTCACTTCCTGTGTGCAGACAGCCAAGCGTATGTAACTGTCACAGAAACGTAACTTTAAGCCAGCAAGTCACATTGTGAAGAAATTCAGGGCACAATCATGTCCAGCAGGGAATGCTATGTGCAAGTGCCATGGTGGCAGAGCATGAAGGCCCATATGAACACAAAACATGCATGGTCAGTTGTTGAAAGAAAGTAAAGTACATGATATCACAAAGGTATGCAGACGATTACAATGGCTAGTTCTTGCTCAGATGTAACGTCTTCATTGCAGAGCAAACCAAAAGACAAATCACATAAAGTTGATGGGCTGCAAGTCGGTAGATGATGACATGTTCTTGTAATCACACAATCTGTACGTGGAACATGGTACCTATTTACATGTCACACCATGGACAAGTAATGTATGTACCCACACATCATGGCATGATGTGCAGTACCTTGCAGCCATACAAAGTGAAAACAATGTAAGCTTTGTGGTGTAACACATGTAACATCCAAACATCTAACACCATGCTTGTGGGGTGCACTTTAATGACCATTTCACCTCTGTTTAACAGGAGATCAACAGCTCACTGCTGCAGAAGACAACAAAAACCTGCAGAGCCAGTCTCCACACTCGGAACAGGGACTCTTGGATGCAGACTCCCTAAGTTTCTCGGATGAGGAGCATCGACCTGGCCCGTCTGGACTGCCAGGGTGCACCACGTCCGAGGCCCCCACTGTCCCCACCACCCCAGCAACAACAACCGCGCTGACCCCTGCTGTAACGACCTGTGCGGCCTCAACCACCACCACCACTACCACCGCTGCCTGCAACACTTGCCCTGCCTCAGTGGTTACCAACCCCATCACACAATCAGAGGAGGGCAGGGAGAGTCTGCGGGTGCGTCGAGTGGCAACGCCACAGGTCCGGGGCAGCAGGGCAGGCGGGAGGGCAACTGGGGGACAAAATTGAGAGGACACTGGGACCGAAGCCCTGGCGAACATCGCCAGAGTCCTTGGGGCCTACGAACAAGCCCAGGGACACACGGGCCAGGCTCTGGAAGAATCACGTGAGCTCCGCCTGCTGCTGAGGTCCATAGACACGCGTATGGGCCAAATCGTGGACCTCTTGGGCCAGCTCGTGGGTGTTCTGAGGGACATACCTGTGGCCCAAACTACGGCTCAATCCCCTCCAGTGGCCCGCAGGGTGATCCCCCCACCAGCCCAGCTGCGGCCACAGAGAGGGGTGAGCAGCAACAGGATAACTCCTCAGACACCGCTGACCCAGCAGCAGGAGCCCCCCCTGGAAAACACAAGAGGGGCCGTCCGAGAAACACCACGGGAGGATCAAGTGCCAAAGCACCAGCCAAACGCAAGTCAAAGAGACATCCATGATAGCACCTCTGTACACCTTGACATTGACTTTGTTGACTATCCTTACCCACACTGCCATGTTGATGGCAGGTGTCTGTTGGACTGTGTCACCTCATCAATGTGGTGACTACTCTATTGTCTTGTTTGCCATCACTGACAACTCATTGATTCACTTAGCACCATTTCTTGAAACATCACTTGTCTGTCACAACCACTCAATGTAAATAAACACTCTTTACACACCTATGACTTTGTGTCAGCTCTATGTTTATCACAATATGTACAATGTTGAGTCAGAACACAATGTACCAGAAGCTCAGATCGTGACGAGGCATTGAGAGTCTGAAGGGATCTAGAGAGACCTAAGAGAACGACATTTACTCGTCAGGTGTTGGCATCACAGCCAGTACACAACATTAGTCATCAAGGTACACAAACCAGCACACATCACAAGGAGAAACAATCTCAACATAGACATCATGTAGCTGGTCAGGACTACACTGTGCCACACACATCAGCCATCAGCACAGAGCCAACAACAGGCAGCAGTCAAAAAGCTCCTCTCGGCCTCATCACCACCATCAAAGACAGCAGACAATGGCACTGTTGTACAATGTTACTCACACTCAAGGGAAGTAGCGGTTGATGATCTGTTGGCGCAGGTCGATACCTTCCTCCTCTCCACTATCCTCGTCACTGGACATGTGTGGGCTTGCAGGGGGGGGGCCATCTGCGGCGCATCATCGTCCAGGAGCAGGGGGATCTCCTTGCGCAAGGCCAGGTTGTGGAGCATGCAGCATGCAACAATAATCTGGCACACCTTTTTGGGAGAGTACATCAGTGCACCTCCGGTCTTGTCCAGGCACCGAAATCGAGACTTCAGAAGCCCAAAAGTGCGCTCCACCACAAAACGTGTCCTCCCATGGACCTCATTGTAGCTGACTTCACCCGGGGTCCTGGGATTCCGCAGTGGGCTCAGCAACCAAGGCCGGTTGGGATATGTAGAGTCACCTAGGTGTCAGATACACAGAACAATTTTGTAATATGACTGTAGCTGCGGACAGCATGTCACACATACAGCACAATACTTGACTCAGCTAACTCACCTACAAGCCACACACGGTCAGGATGCAGATTTGCCATCATCTGTGGTATGATGCTGTTACGCAGGATGTAGGAGTCGTGGGCTGAGCCAGGGAATCTGGCACAGACATGTGAGATTATCATATCCGCCTGGCACACCACTTGCACATTGATGGAATGGGAATGCTTCCTATTCCTGTAGATGTGCTCACGTGCCTGTGGCGGAACCAGGTCAACATGGGTGCAGTCAATGGCACCAACAACATTAGGGATGTGGGCAAGGACATAAAAATCACCCTTCACAGCTGCCAATTCCTGTCTTCGTGGAAAATGGATGTAGGTGTCCTTGTATACCATCATAGCGGACAGGACATCCCATAGCACCATGCTGAACATTGCCTGCGACATCCCACCTGCGCTGGCCACCGTGTACTGGAACGAGCCAGTTGCAAGGTAAAGCAGGGCCGCCATCACCTTACATGTTGGTGACACAGCAGTTGGATATGTCCTGCGAGGCCTCAGATGGGGCTCCAACTGAGCACATAGGTCTTGGAGGTTTTGCCGATCCAAACGGAACTTACGGATGATGTCCACCTCCTCCATGTCCGCCAGCAAGGTGAATGGACGATGCACATTTGGTCGCCTCCTACATAAGATAAAAGGGGACACTTGTCAATTCAATTCACCTATGAGATGTGTCCAACATCTAACGTCTTGACTGACACAGCGCCAACAATGACTGGCCTGAAACAACAGCTTACAGCACAAGTCACATGCAGAGACAACTTGACCCCAAGTAGTTGTACACGTGATTAGTATGTACAAACTGAGTACACCCGAGACAGATTCAGACAATGTGAATGTGAAATGGGACATTCCGACATCTTGTGTCACCAGCCCTGAGAGTACATGACACAGCACATGTCTGAAACAGCAACACTGCTGTCTCCTACGTAGCTGCTGTACCTGCCACACCTTCTTGCGTGAGTCGGACAGAGCACACATTAACAACAAAATGAGCACAGTGTGTGCATAAAGATCAGGTATCAACATGAGTTCAGCAAACTACACAGTGAAGTAGGCACATTAAGTAGCCAGTCCATCATTACTGTGTGTTGCTTAGCCATCTCACACATTGACATGTTTCCATATTTGAGAGTCCATCACACAACAGATCTGTGTACATGCACAACAACATCATCAGTGACATGTGAGGGACTACATGCCAATGCATGTACTCCAGTGCACTGACATAGCATGTGTAGACATCAGTGAGTTGAATGTCACACTAGCATTCAATTTAACTATCTGGTGGCTTGATTCATTGTAAGTGTGGAGTGTTCAATGACGAGAACTGGCCATTGCCATTGCTACAGGATGATGTGTCCCTAGGTGCCCTAAGCGTGCACCGCCACCGCAATCACGGTCATTGGCACCGATGTAAAGATGCCAAATCGCGGTAGCGACCGCCTAGGCCCCGCGGTGTGACACCGCCAATGCCCATGCCCATTCAGCCAATGGGAACCGCAATCGCGCTAGTGGAATACACTTTTGAAAATCGCGGTAGGCGTGCTCCGCTACCGCGGGCCGGTCATTGGATACAATTGTAAGATGCACGATTGCGGAAGAGACCGCTTGGGCCCCTCGGTGTGACACCGCCAATGCCCATGCCCATTCAGCCAATGGGAACCGCAATCGCGCTAGTGGAATACACTTTTGAAAATCGCGGTAGGCGTCCTCCGCTACCGCGGGGCCGGTCATTGGTTACATTTGAACAAAGCTGATCTGGAACACCAATTGCAGCAGCTGAGTACCACTGAAACAACCCCAGGGGGCTATATATGTCTGTGAGAGAGCCACACATTTCCACTGCATTCAGACACTGCTGCCTGCCATTCTTCATCACCAACTGCTGCTGTTCCTGTTTCCTGGACCCAGTGATGGCGAGAACTGAGAACATCAGGGCCCGTCCCTTCACGACAGAGGAGCTGGAGGTCCTGGTGGACGAGGTGCTTACACACTACGGGAGGCTATATGGTGCGCCTGATGTTATGGTGAGTGTTTGAGAGTGAAATTTGGAGAGTTCAAAGAGTGCTCACATGGTGTTGCTCTGCTGTAGTATGTGCCTGTGAGTGCAAGTTTGTGTGATACACTGCCTAGCATGCTGACTTCATGTCAATGGGGTGTGTAGCCTTATTACCACAGATCCATGGCTGCATTGAAGGATGGGAGGGACATGCAGTGTCTTTGCAGACATACAGTAACACTGCTGGTTTGGAGAGTGGAAGTCAGAACAAACATTGACTGTGCTAATGGATGTCAGAGTCCATTCGCCTTTCACATGCTCATTTGGGACATTTCAAATGTGTTTCGTCCAGAGGGTACTGAAGGATGTGTGTACACTTTTCATATTGTCACCATGGATATGTGAGCATTATGCACAAGATTGAAATGCCTGAGGGTGACACTCTTTGTGGAAAATCGCCTATGACACATCAGAGTGATGTACTACTGAAACATCCTCCTTCCATTGATTTCATGATGTGTACTGACTCGCATGTGTAGGCACTGTTTGACCTCTCATATTGTACATGCATGTGATTGTTCCAATGGGACAGGTTTGACCTCAGTGTGAGTCCCCCTGGCCTGCACAGATACTGCCCAATTTGTAAGGGACCCATCAGTAAATGGACAGAGTGCGACATATGTGTTGTCTGCCACCCTGTCACTCAATGAGCTATCTTAGGCCTGATGATTGCACAAGACAGACCTTGTGAGAAGGGTGTGAGAATGTAAGATCATGTCCCCAGATGTGACATCCACGACACAGTGAGCCACTCACAGGCCAAGGACATTGAGGGGTGTGTAGTGTTGGACACAGTGAGTCTTCCCCAACACATCATTTCTAACATGATGTATGTCTTGCTCCCTCACATACTGCATCACAGATGAGGGCCTTCTTTCACATTGCTTTGTGTGCTGCCATTCTACATGTGTGTGTGATGGCCAGGTCCTGTGTCCACCCTCATACCTAAATGCATTTCAAACCGATTATCTGATGCAAATGTACTACGTGTCATGTTGTATGGCCTCTGCTCATGGTTTCTGTACAGCTGTGCTAAGTGTTTGCATGCTCCTGTCCTGAGACACAGTGGAACATGGCCCAGTGTCCCTGAAATTGCCTCTTCTTGTCTCCCATGCCTGCAGCTTAAAGTCCGCCAGCGTAAGGCCTTATGGAGGGCATTTGCACGCAAGGTGCGGGCTCTGGGTGTCTGCAACCGACGGCACACACACTGTCACAAGAGGTGGGATGACATCTGCCGGCTGAGCAAAAACGTGGCAGAGATGACGCTGGGGCTGCTCCCTCGGACTGGAAGGTTGTCGCACAGGAGCATGACACCACTAATGGCCCGCATCTTGGCTGACACAGACAGAGCTGGATGGACGTTTGAGGGCCCATCAGCAGCAAGTTGGGGGTGAGTATTCTCCGAAGGGTGACTTTAGGTGTGAGTGACTGCATGTATCCCAACCCTGCGCCAGTGTTGAGCTCTGTGATGTTTCCAGAGTGATGCAATGGCTTGTAAGTGGCCTCTGTGTTGAGTGCAGCTGACATGCATTTTTGCTACATGTACTTTCTCATTTGTTTAAAATAATGGCCCTTGACATTGCAAGATAAGATGTGGCCTCATGCCATCTGCTGCATTATGGGTGTCATAGACATCACCGGGGAGTGAACAGCTGTGTTCCTCATCTTAGTGTGCTTACGTCGATGTGTGCAGTGCCTGACTTTGGAATTGTGAGAATTACACATCTGCCGACAATGTGCAAGAGTTGTTGCGCTTCAAAGCACAACATGGTGGACATCAGTAGCTCATGGCCATGGTATGAGGACATTCATGAGTCAGTATCTGTGTTGTCCCCTTAAAGTGACTCCGTATGTGACTGTGACAACATATTGAGATGTACATCTATCTCACCTATAGGCACGTAGGTATGCTTACAGGAATCAGTATGTCAGGTAACTAGGAGGCACGGGCCAGCTATTTGGCAGTGTGAACGTCACATGGGTCATTAATGCCAACTATGCATGTTTCCATGCATCTTCTGACTTTTGCATACAGCTTGCACATGCAGACTGCACAGGGTGGTATGCTACATGGGGGTATCATATTCTTGTTTTTTGCTTTGGTTGCATATGATGTTTGTGAGTAGGGCACTGTACTGAACCTACGTCTCTTTCTTTTGCAGCATCTGCCGAGGGCACAGAAGGACAGGGGATGGACACCAGTGGTGAGGCATCTGGCACGACTGCTACACATGAGCTCACTGACACTGATGTGACCAGCGCCTCGGAGGGGGACAGGAGTGTCCTGGAAGACTCACGCCCAGAAACACCAACCTCAAAATCATCTGACTCTAGCAGTGACTCCTCGATGTTGGCGGGCACAGGGAGTGGGAAATCTGCCTCTTCTTCCACCACACATCGTCCTGTGCCCACCCTCCCCGCTACTACCACTAGTGCTGCCCGTTCCCGCAGCAGTAAGAAGGGTAGAGTGTCCTTCCCCCCAGGCACCACTGCCCCTGCCCCTGTCTCCCCTGCTGCCCTCAGTGTTGAGGCAGTGGACCTTTTGCACCAGCTGTGTGTGGGTCAGACTACTCTCCTGAATGCCTTCCAGGATCATGACAGGAAGTTGGCACAGGTAGTTGCCTTCATGGAGGGCATTCATTCTGACGTGGGTGGGCTGCACAGGACTGTCCAGTCTTTGTCCTCCACAGTGACGGCAGCCATTCAGCTGTCACAGGCTCAGAGTCCAGCTCCAGTCCCATCGGCAACCACCCTGCCAGTGGCAACATCTGACGAGGGTGACCTCACACCACAGCCCTCAGGCTCCAAGTACTCAACACGCAGCACACAACAGCAGCACTCCAAGCGGCCCAGAGCACAGACACCATCCCCCAAACCAAAAACAGGCACACAGAAGCGCAAAGGGAAAAGCCCTTCTGGTGACACTCAGGGGCATCAGGCCAAGAAGCAGGCCTCAGGCAGACATGCATCCACATCACCCCCATCCAAGGACACTCCCGTCCCCAAACCTGCTCCCAAAGGCAGACAGACAGTTGCCCTGCCTGCTGTGAAGCTGGTGCCTGTAAAGAGTCCGCAGAAACAGCTCTCTAAGGCAGATTCACCCACAACCTCAACTCCCACCCACACCCCTGTGAAGCTGGGACAGGAGAGCAATGTGGGAGGTTCACCTGGTCAACAGGGGATGGAGGGGAAAAGGCAAGGCCAGCCCAAGCATAACATCAGATCCAGCAAATCCCCACAGAGAGAGCCACCTGCACCTGATGCACCTTTGGTTGTGAGTGAGGCTGTTATGCCCGCCCCACTTCCCACTCCTACCAAGACAATTCTTACCTATCGAATCCCCAAGAAGTGGAAAGGCAGCCCTCCACATTCTCCCTCACACACTGTGTCTCACGGCAGCATGTCTCCGCCTCCCTGTGCCACGCTGCCACCCGGTCCAAGCAGCCCTCCGGCTCACAAAGCCACTGATGCCTCTACCTCAGCTGGTCCTCTCTCTCCCAGGTCCAGTCCTCCAACTGGCCCCGAAAATCAGCCACCTCCCAGTTTAACTGACAGCCAAGTGTGAGGCAAAGTCCCCCTCCCAAACTCATCGCTCCCACAGCGGTGCCTGGACTGCCCATTTGTATCCCCAGAGCTGTGCTGATTCCCATGGCAGTGTACGGTGTTACCTATTCCCTGTGCAGGTTCTCATGCACACATGCACATACTTTGAACTATGGACTGGCCACTGGCCTTGCTGTTTGTCACTTTGGATGCCCATTCCCTGTGCAGGTTCTCATGCACACATGTACATACTTTGAACTGTGGACTGGCCACTGGCCACTGGCCTTGCTGTTTGCCACTTTGGATGCCCATTCCCTGTGCAGGTTCTCATGCACACATGTACATACTTTGAACTATGGACTGGCCACTGGCCTTGCTGTTTGTCGCTTTGGATGCCCATTCCCTGTGCAGGTTCTCATGCACACATGTACATACTTTGAACTATGGACTGGCCACTGGCCTTGCTGTTTGTCGCTTTGGATGCCCATTCCCTGTGCAGGTTCTCATGCACACATGCACATACTTTGAACTATGGACTGGCCACTGGCCTTGCTGTTTGTCACTTTGGATGCCCATTCCCTGTGCAGGTTCTCATGCACCCATGCACATACTTTGAACTATGGACTGGCCACTGGCCTTGCTGTTTGTCACTTTGGATGCCCATTCCCTGTACAGGTTCTCATGCACATTTGTACATACTTTGAACTATGGACTGGCCAATGGCCTTGCTGTTTGTCACTTTGGATGCCCATTCCCTGTGCAGGTTCTCTTGCACACATGTACATACTTTGAACTATGGACTGGCCACTGGCCTTGCTGTTTGTCGCGTTGGATGCCCATTCCCTGTGCAGGTTCTCATGCACACATGCACATACTTTGAACTATGGACTGGCCACTGGCCTTGCTGTTTGTCACTTTGGATGTCCATCCCCTGTGCAGGTTCTCATGCACACATGTACATACTTTGAACTATGGACTGGCCAATGGCCTTGCTGTTTTCTACTTTTGGTGCCTATCTGAGTAATATGCAATAAAGACAGTTACTCCTGTTGTCTGCTTTGTCTGTGTCCTTGCTAAATAAGTGGATTTATGTATGGGTATGGTTTCATGTGACACTTGCTCTGTATGCCACTTCAACATTGCCAATTGGTTGTTTTACTTTTTCAGAGTTTGGCAGAGGGGACAGGCATTTTAGTTCTTCAAGACTGTGAGGCCTGAGGGTACAATAATGGTTGTTTGTGATGATCTACTCTTATCCTACTCACTCTATGGTCAGGTTTGCTACATTGTACACATGTCATGTTATGATGCAATGCCACAACAGAGGTGATTTCTATCCACAGGATTACTTGTGGGTGGCCATGGTCCATCATATCTGTGTGATCTTTCTTGATGTGTGAACAGCAGTGTTGATGTGTGGTCATCTTGTGTAGGCCTGTCTTCCTAGTCACACGGGGTACATTTGAATATGTGAACTTCAGTGGTCATACAGTGTGAATGGGCTGTCATTGTCAGTGGTGTTGATGTGTGTGTGCCCCTGCAGTGCCAACTGCACACATGTATGATCCAGGTAATGAGTGCCTGTTTGTTTCAATTGTCTGCCATGTGCTTCAGATTGTGGGCACATGTAGGAGTTGTAGGCTGGGCACTGTGCAGTGTGTTGGTGTGTCCTTGCACTCCTGGGAGACACCTACTTGTTGTTGCTGCCAGTTGCGAGTATGCAGTGTGTGTGCCTGCCAAGTCTGTGTTGTGTTTTGTTGATCAGGCATATGTCTTGTTACTGTTTGTGCTCACTGTGCAGACCTGCTCAGCCACACTGACATTATTTGTGAGTTTTCTCATGCATTGCTGTCACTTGACCCATTTTTGGCTCCAGTATGGTATGTGGTATGTGGAGTCATGCCATCCCCTGCTTCTGATGCCTACACATTGTGAGTAACTCCTCTATGTGTTTGTGTACTGTTCACTCCTCACCTGTCCACTACTGACGTACACACCACTTCAATCTCATGTCTTCCACCCCATGGCTTGCCAGTGTGTAAGCCTCCCCACCACTTCATAGTGTGACACTATGCTGTGTGGGGCAGAAATGTGTACAGGACCACTCAGGACAGTTGCCCAAATTAGTTATGTGTTGTTTTCTTTAACTGTTTTGCAGTCATGGTTGCTCATGTGCAGTGCATATGTTTGAGCAGCACAGTCCTCTAGTCATATTGTTTGCCCCTGGGTTTCCCTTAGTTGTGCATCTGTGGGTGATGGTTAAGCTGTATGTGTGTTTGCTGAGGTACTGCTACCCTTCCTGAGTGTGATGTTCTCTGTGTGCTGTGATGATTTGTGTTGTGGGAGTTCATGGTGTGGCACTCGGATATATGTGCTATTGGTTTGGTTGGTATGCACACAATGCTTGGTGTGCTTGCAGTGCTGTCAGTGTGTGTTGCCTTGTACTTGCCTGGTGTGCATCTCCCTGATGTCCAGCTGAGTTTGCTATGTGATGGATTGGTATGTGCATCTGTTGTGTTTTTGTTGTGGATGTATGCAGTGTTTGGCCTGTGTTGGCTCTTTCTTCTGACAGATGCTATGTGTGTGTTCTATTTGCATGGGATTGTGTGTGAGTAGTTGTTGCTGTGTGATACATGCAGATGTGTGTTGTAAGTGTAGTGTGCATTACTTGTGTGTCTGGCACATGCAGCAAGGTGGATTCTTGTTCCTGAGCTTGTTTTGAATGCACATTGGTGGTTTCTCCTCCTATTTTTGACCTGTCACTTGTCAGGATTGTGCATGTGCATGCTTGTGGTACACTGTGACGCCATGTTCACTGGATGAGTGGTGTGGTGTCTCAGTCTGTGTCAGCTGATTGTCCCATTCATCCCAGTTATTGTTCATGTTTGTTTTTGGATGATGCGATTCTTGTTTGTGTTCGGGTATGGTGTCTGGGCATTGGCCCTGAGTGACAATGTTGTGTACTCCTGTTCTGTCTGTGGTCACATTGCCTTTCCACTATTTGGCTGCACATGTCTGGGCTTGTTGGACTTCTGTGGATGTTGTTTGTGAGCTTTGTGTTTGGCTATTGTTTTTGAGTCAGCATTGGTTCAGGCATCCCTGAGTGTGGGTGTGACATTTGTGGATGCACCACAGGGAGTGTGATTGGTTGTCATTGGACTCACAGGACATTATTTGGACCATTCTGTATGTTTCTCACAGGTGTTGTGGGCTGCAGGTGTGAGGTGGGTAGAGGAGGGGTATGTGTGAAGGTCCTAGTTGTGTTTGACAGTCAAGGAGTGTGACAATGAGCCATGTGTGTTGTGCTGATGACATACACATGTCAAGTAAGTGGAGACAGATGTGTGGCTGGTCACTGTATGACTTCAGACACTTCCTATCATTCCTGTGCCTATGCATGGCCTGCCTTGATGTCTCCCTGAGTTGTTGCACAGAGGTCACTTTGGCTTAATTTGACTCACTGTGCCAGCAATGTCTGATTTGATGGCCTAAGGGTGGTGTGATATGTTTCTTCTCTTGCATGTGATGTAGAGATGCTATGTGGTTGCTCCATGGTTTTCCAGCACTGTCCACTTCACTTTTGGCTGGCACATTTGTTGTCCTCCATTGCTGGTGGCCTATTGTATGGGTATGTGGCTGGGTGTCAGTGTGGGGTGTTTGTGAGTGACTTGACAGGCAGTGTGAACAGTTCATTGGATGTTTATAGGTAGTGTGAGCCTTCATTTTGTGATCATACTCAGTTAGCTTCACAGGGGTGGAAGGTTGGTGTGAGGAGGAGTTGTCCAGCCCATAGCTTCTGTGCAGGGTGTTCCTCTTCACCCCCACCTTCCCAGTCAATCTCCCTTGTCCTTTGATGTATGAGGTGCAAGGTCTGGCTGCACCTGGCAGATTAATTGTGCAGGGGGGGCACAGGAGGAGCACACAGCATGTTCTCAAATGGGTGTGGGATGAGTAGTTTGGGAAGGGTGAAGGTGGAGCCCTGTGAATCTTTGCGGACTGCCCATGATTGGCGAAGGCCTTGCCTACTACATTGTGTGCAGGTTTTCCCGCGTCTTCACCGCTGCGGTGACGTGATCGGGACATTGCTGTGATTTCGCGGTTGATGGGCGACCCGGATGCAGAGGGGTGAGTTTCTGGCAGGTGGGAGATATGTGGGTACACTGGGGGATGTGTTCCTGTCCCCACCAGAGTGTCTGATGTGGACAGGAACCGTGTGTCGGCACAAGAGTTGTGTGTTGTGGTTGTGTGCGGAGTTGTGTATTAGCGTGCCTGCATCGTTGTCCGCGACGGTGCATTATTTGCTGGTAGTGGAGGAGGTACAGCACCGGAAGGGTTTGGAGTGCTGGATCCATTGCGATCAGGACCGAGTGGAGGGGACCGGGAGTCTGGTTTCGCGCTCCGATGTCGTGCTTCCGCCGTCTCTGGGTGGGTGGATTCTCCGCTGCGGTGTGATGGGCTGTTTGCGGCATCGTGATTTGTATGGCGGACGGAACGTCATTCCGCACGGCGGTGAGTCCCTATTGGCTCCCTCCGCCGCGGTGGCGGGCGCAAAAATCTGGCGGTTCACCTGACTCCACAGCGGACGGAAAATGGGCTATGTTTGCCCATCGTAATATGACGGGCGGGAGGACCGCTGCTGGAGTGCTGTAAAGGGCATTTTCCGTCCCAGCCAGCACCGCGGATGTGCCTCCGCCCGCCATCGTAATCGGCCCCTTAGTCTTTTTATCCAATGTGGGTAGCTCTAGATTTTGGACCCTAGCTTAGACGGCACCAATGGAATACTAGCCAACATGCAACTGTTTTAAAACTAGACACCTAGGGGTTTACAGGGTGGGTGACTTGCATGGCTCTCACCACAGTTTTTTACCTAGAATCCCTTGCAAACCTCAAAATGTGTCTAAAAACACATTTTCCTCACATTTCTGTGATGGAAAGTTCAGGAATCTGCATGGAGCCACAAACTTTTTCCCATTCGACATTCCCCGAAATCTCCTGATAAAAATAGCACCTTACTTCTGTGGGTAGGCCTAGTGCCCGTGACAGGAAACGGCCGAAAATGCAACGTGGACACATCACGTATGCGCTCTTTTGACCAGGGAGTAATGTCAGTTAGTTGCCACATAAATGGAGAAGAGTGTGTGTTACAATTTGTAGGCATTTATATAGACGCTAGTCCTACTCCATTGTGGTTATGGCAAGGGGCTGACCCGCCTGTCTCTTTGCTGGACGTTGAGGCTGCTGTTCAAGAAAGTGCAGGAGGTAAAGCACCAGACCCTGATGGTGTCCCTGTCGACATCATCAAATGTAATGTAAACCTGTGGGCCCCATTGCTGCCAAATCTGTACAACAGTTTGAACTATTCCTGGATTCCTTGCTCCTGGACGTCTTCAGTCATTGATCAAATTTTCAAAAAAGGAAACTGGGCAGAGCTAAAATGCTACCATCTTATTTCCTTGATTGACATTTCAGCGAAAATTCTGGGTATAGGTTTATATAATAGAATAGTAGAGTGGGCCAATGAAAACAAGTTACTAAACGTCTGTCAATATGGTTTTAGAAGTGGCATAGGGACTGTCGAGCAATGCCTCAATTTAAGCCTGATCTTCGGGAAATATACAGTGGCCAAACAGTCATCATTGTATCTTGCCTTCATGGACCGTTCAATGGCATTTGACTGTGTCAACCGGGCAAAACTGTGACATTTGCTAATTAAATTTAAAATTAACCCATCTATAGTATATTTACTGATTTCCCTTAAAATAGGTACTAAGGCTCGAATGAGAATTAGGAGCAAGGGGGAAGTTTATGAGGAGTTTAGTATTGATCTAGGGGGTCCGCCAGGGGTGCGCATTAGCGCCATTACTTTTTATTTTATACATAAATGACCTTAGTGCAGAGCTTACTAAGAGCACCCCTGATGTACCTTTGATGTGCGGTACCCCCTTCTGTGTTACTTTATACAGATGACGCAGTAGTAATTGTTCGTACTCCTAAAGCCTGCATCTTTTAGGACACTCCTTTGTTAATTTTATGGCAAATCTTATTCTGTCGACTAATTTTACCAAGTCCTTTTTAATGACGTGGGCCGAAGCACACATAACTACACTCCATTACTGTTGGCACAAACATTTTACACAGCACTGGCAATTTTTCTTATTTGGAGATAAATTTCAGTTCTTCAGGCTCATGTTCCCCTCATATTGCACAGTGTAGAGCCAAGTTTTAAGGAGCAATTAGCTCATTACTTAGTTTGCCATCACCAAAGGGTGGGAGGCACCACCTGAAACCTCTATTGCAAATATACTCTGCACAGTGCACCCCCTTGTCGGCTTATCGCGCAGGAGTTTGGGGCTCGGGCAATCCTCCAAACCTCCAGAGAGAGGAGATTGTTTCTGTGGGAGGTTACTATTAGCCCCTGCGTCTACCTCCCACTTCATCTGCCACAGTGAGCTGGACATAGACTATTTGAGCGACTATAGCCACAGTCGACTGGCTATCTTGTGGCTATCCAGTTGGAGGTCGGAAGGCGCTTCAATAAAAAAGAAAATAATTAATGACTCTCTTGCTTGGGATAAGGGTGTCTCCATCCCTTGGTTGGCTTATGTCAAAAAATCCTTGGAAGGAATAGGCCTAATTAATATCTTTTTGGATAGAGGGCCACAGACTGCTGCTTGTAGGAGCAAATGAAGCTCTTATTACTGGAGAAAGCTGCAACAGACAGGTTGCGGGCAGAAAGTAAGAATATGAGTGTCACAGATTACTTGCATTTTAATTTAGGGGAGTCCCCCTCTGACTATTTGTGTAAAATATCTTTTATGCTACCCTTCCAGGCATCAGCATGAGCTTGATCTGAGGATATGCCCCTATAACAATCAGTCTACGCAAACCACGATGCAATTTCTCTTTTTCTGCGTTTCTTGTGTGTATTATACGAAAAGATTTCTTATGCCTTTATGAGATCCAGAAAATTACAGTCCTGAATGCAGGAGTATCGTGTTTTATGCACCTTGACAGATGATGAATCTTGTTGCTGTGTAGCTATGTTTTCCAAGCTGTGGTATCCTCCAGGAAAATCATGTTAGAGGACTGATTTAACTAATAATTGCTTGCTTAGGCTTTAAAGTATTTTTTTTTGCAGCATGCGAATTTGCTACAATATTGTCTGCTGCTAATTTTATCAGGTTTTATGTATTTTAATATTTATTACTGGCTCATGTATTATGGTGTTTCTGCCTCTTTGCACAGTGTTTGCATGTATAATTTGAGTGCTGTTATGGCTATTTTGTAGCCAAATAAAGATGACTTTGAATCTTGAATCTGAATCGACTTGGGCACTTCACATTTTCCCACTGAAAAAAAGACCCTTTCATTGCAATGTGCCTAGCTGTGGATTTTGGGCCCTAGCTCACACAGCATCTAGGGAAATCTAGCAAACCTGTCCATTTTTTAAAACTAGACACCTCGTAAAATCGAGGATGGGGTAACTTGTCTGGTTTTACCAGGTTCTGTTACCCAGAATCCCTTGCAAACCTAAAAATGTGTCTACAAAAACACATTTCCTTCACATTTCTGTGATGGAAAGTTCTGGAATCTGCAGGAAGCGACAAACTTCTGTCCACCTGGCATTTCCCCACATCTTTCTATTAAAGGATACTTCACTTGTGTAGGTAGGTCTAGTGCCCACGACAGGAAAGGGCCCGAAAATGCAACATATCTCAGTTTTCCATTGAAAACTGACCCCTTTTTAGGTCTCGCATAGCGTTGCAGTGCAACGCACTGTTCGCTTTGCGAGGCATGCAGTATACAGTATAGTGGGGGGAAGCTCCGCCCATTGGCTTAAATCGGAAATGCTACATTCTGATTTGTTCTCTGCACGGCCATGTTGTCATTAGACGAGTCCTATTGCATTTATAAATGGTTGTTTTCTCCTGGGATTGGCTGGCTCTCGCACTTTATTTTGCCTGACCTGTCCAGACGGCTGTGTTACGCATGCGTCGTCTATTTCCCAAAAGTGACAGTACAAGCAGCAAACCCTGGTAGCTGCTTGCATATCTCCGAGTTGCTGTTTATTCATTTGAGATGCTGTTTATTCATTTTTAATAAAGAGATCCAGGCAGGAGATAATATTTACCGCCCACACAGAGGATCGAACGCTGTTCTCCAGCTCCAAAGTCAGCAGCCTTAGATGGTAAGCCACCTCTTTGGTTAAAGGTATTATGGTTTTTTAGGAGGTTTATCTTAGTTTCCCTCACCGAGTCACCCACCCTTAACCCCTTCCTCCCTTTTGCTTTCCTGAGCTCCCCCAGGAGCGCATGGAAGTGTGCTCCCTTCATTACACAAACGTGTACAACAAGCGTGTTCACTTTAAATTTAAAGAGCCTCACGTCGAGTCTTGGGGCGTTGTCCGTGTCCTGCTATGACGCGCTCTCTCGGGGCGGGGCGTGGACACGGTTGTACTGGGGGTGCTGCCTGGGGGTCCACACTGATTAGTTGCCACTTTTAATACTTCCAAATATAAACCTTCTGCATGCACCATAGAAGGGAATGTAAGTGGCGTGGCTGCTAAAAGTTCAACACGTGACTGCAGCGAGTGTGTTTTCAAGATTAACTGGAAGGTAAGAGTGTGTTCTTCAGTGAGGCTGTGGAGCCTCCGACATCTAGAAATGCTGTCTCTGGACATTTCCGAAGAGATCTGTTTGATGCGAACGTGGCTTCCCCACAGATTGTTCCAGACATCTGGCCTAACTGTAAAAGCTCTGTTATACAGCTACAACTGTCTTGCAGAACCATTGTTCGTTTTATTTGAAGGAGCAAGAATGGCTTTATCTGCTTCCTCCAGCAAAAGGTTTGCATTTTTGGAACTTATTTATGTTGGCCGAAATATTTTTCAAATCCAGATTTGGGGATGCAGCAGCTGGAATCACCCATACATAACATTGTGTGCTAATAAATGGGTGATTTGAAACGTCAAGCAGACGTTGCTTTAAGGATACATTGTTGTAGGTTGTTGATACTCCAGTATTTATATAAACATCTCGGTATGGAATTGTGCTGGTGATATGGGGGACAGGGAAAGCCCCCCTCCCCCTGTTGTAGCGGAAAGGGGATAACTTCGAGGACGAACCAGTAAAATCGTCCTGTGCCCAGAAAGCAGCCGTGATGAGCTGGCCACGATTTTCTAGAGGCACGTTTACGTTTAAAATATGCGGCTGCGGAGAAATTATGGTACTCACTAGTCGCTAAGCTGGACCCCGCGGTGTTTCTCTCCAAAATAGCCCGTCAAACCTATTATTTTGTAGTCAATATGGTTTTTAAATGCACTGTAAAATGTATTGATTGATGTAATCTTAAAATATATATTTCTGTGAGGAGTCATCACTCTGTAGGCCCTGTAAAGTAATCGCTGTATAGGCGTGGATTCGCCCAACTTAATGCATTAAGGGGCATATTTACAAGCCCCTTGCGCCACTTTTGCGCTGCCGTTGCGTCACGCATGTGACGCAGCGGCGACGCAAACCATGCGCCGCGTTGCGCTATATTTACAACGTGACGCATCTAGGGAGATGCGTCACGTAGTAAACCCCTGCGCCACATGAAACCTGCGTCAGGTTTCATGTGGGCGTACCAGCGCAGGGGGCGTTCCGGCGCAGGAACGCCTCGGAAAAGTGATGTAGTGAAATCTACAAGATTTCACGCAGTCACTTTCCGAGCGCTGGTGCGTCAAATCCTTACGCCTGCTTCAAGCAGGCGTAAGGATTGACGCACCATGTTAGGGATAGGGAAGGTTGGAACAGTGCTGGAGTTGCGTTGCGCTTGTGACACAACTTCAGCACTGCGCCAACCTTCCGCCGGCAGATGCGTCACGCATCTGCTTATCCCTAGCGCCACGATGCGCCGCATTGTAAATGCGGCGCATCGGACGTGGCGCAAGGGTAAACTTGCGTGACGCATTTTCCCTGGCGCATCCCTGCTGATATGCAGGGATGCGCCAGGGAACGTAAATATGCCCCTTAGTTCCCAGTCCATCATTGTTCGGATGTAACTGGCTGAACGACTTTGGGAATTAAGGCATTAGATAAAAGGCATTCTTGTATATAATGGCTCGTGTTTGAAATGCAACATTCTGCAGTTGATTGATAGAGCAGCTGTGAGGTTTGTAACAGGGCTTCTTGCACCATTGCTGAGCTCTTGACTCTTATCATTCTTTCTCACTACTATACACATTTGCCATCGATTTGCTGCATCCCTGCTTGTAGCACATCTTGACTTACACAAGCAGGATGCTCTTTGTACATGTTAGAATGACTGCACCCGTTTGCAAAGGGAACTAGGCACCCTTAAAACTGGAGAAACACTAATAAGTTAAGGGGTCACATTACAAACTAGCACCTGTTAGGTTGGAAATGCAGCAGGTGCCCATAGTGTCAGGCTACAAACAAACCACTGTCCTCAGCAGTGGCAGACTAGACCTTTCTATACCACTCTCCTCCCCCGTCATTGTTAGGTCCTGTTATGTAATGAGGGCTACATTTCGCCAGATAGGTTCATGAGCAGCCCACGACCATTCTGATCTAATATACATTCCCTTCTGAGCTCTTTAACTGCTCTTTGCTTAGACTGTCATTGCTCTCAATATGTGAGCAGACATGCAGGTTTACCCAGTGACTGAAACGACTGCCCTGAGTACTGCCTCTGGTAATTATTTTGCAGTAACCATTACGCCTTTGTTTCCATGCCCGCTTCGAAGTACTTGCCTCTTTATCTAGATCATGTTCATTTATTTACTGAAGAAATAGGTTTAAACAAACAAAAATTAAGGTGGGTAAATATATGGGTACTTAATAGGATACTGAAGGATGTTATGGTCGCATCACTAGTACCATTGTTTAATCTCTTGCTGGAGCATGTATGGTGGCAGAAGGGGGAGGGGGGTATTAAGTGATTTAATCTTTTCATTATGTATGTTAGCTTTACTTGTTAGTGTGCAATTGATTTGTTAGTTAATATGAGATTTATGGATGTTGCAGTTGGATTGGGTAAATTAATGCTCCTTAGACTGTTTTAATTTCAGTTTGTATGTATTGTTATCTGCTGTAATGCTGCGTTGTTTTCATTTTTTGTCTGAAAACACAATAATAAAACTGATACACCAATTTAAATCCTCTTCATGAAAGTGGAACTTTGTGATCTCAACTTTTTAGACACATGTAAGTTAGAAATACTTCTTAAATGCCCAAAAATCCGATTAATATAGGATCTATTAAATCATCCTTTTCCCAAAGGAAAAATATATCAGCCAAATCTCATTTGTTTTGTTTACTATGTCATTCGAAAGAGGAAGAGCAATGGATGTGGTCTAGATTGATTTCAACAAAAGCCTTCATCCCCCCCCCGCCCTCCCTCCGGTTGTCGTGCCTTCCCCCCCCACCCTCCCTTCCGTTGTCCGTAATGACTACCATTTGCAAAGCAATAGGTCTCGCGTAAATGCAAGACCTATTGCATTGCAAATGCTTGATTTTATTCTGCTACCGCACCAACATTGCTTTCATCTCCTGTATTGCTTCGTCCACCCCTCTCCCCAGCCTTGTTTTTAGTTACAAAGTAATTTAAAAGTTCCCCCTGAACTGCGTTTGGCGCAACCTTGATACACTTGTCTGCTGCACACCGTGCACGTGAAAATATGACTACCGCCCGTGTTTAGGCTGTCGGCGTTTACAGACACACTTAATATTACTGGGGGTATCTATGGTACAAATCTACCACCAAGGTGCAGCGGGGCATTCTATGTTATAGGGGTCACTTCCCAGTGTGTGCTGCTTAGAGAAACACACACTGATGTTTATGTACACCGGGCTCTGCCGAAAGACAAGAGTGCACGTGCACACAATGACGCCTCGTCAGGGGTAGTAGGCGCTATATAAATGCAATTTAAACACAAAAAGAGGATACTCGCAAAATGGGTGTTTTGGTTTGCTGCATCTATGCCGAAATGTCTTTACGGGCAGGTAACGCGTGACCAGAGTAAGAAAACTCTGTTACTGCTCAAATTAGTAGCAACAGGGAAGAGAAAGATAGATGAAGGGGTAAGGGCAGAGATCGCTTTACCAATGCTCTTACCCGTCTGCTCTCCACCCATATTTGTGTCATTGTCTGTCCTAAATGCTAGCTTCTGATTCGAAAATAGGCTTATTAGTCCCTCCTTAGTACCGCCTCCTCTTCATTTGTCACCTCCCATGGCGACTGGCCCCTTTACTTCGTTTGTTACACAGTACGTGTTATTTAGACTGTGAGCACTATTTTCTTTCTTCAGTTTCTCTTACTGCAGGCATGACGTGCTTTGGTGCCTTCTTTACCCCCCACTCCCTCCTGTTGTCGTGCCTTGTTTACCCCCCGCCCTCCCTCCCTCCCACTGTCCGTGCCTTCTCCCTCCCCTGCCCGCTGTCCGTGCCTTCTCCAACCCTCTCCCCCACTCCCCTCTCACCCGTTGTCCGTGATGCCTTGCATTTGCAATGCAATAGGTCTCGCATTTACGCGAGTTCGAGCTATTGGCATTGTAAATGACAATGCCTTTTATTTATGTTTTAGTTTTTAAAACATAAATAAAACACATTGTCATTTACAATGCCAACAGCTTAAACTCGCGTAAATGCGAGACCTATTGCATTGCAAATGCTTGTTTTGTAATGTGCCTAGCTGTGTTTTTTTTAGCCCTAGCTCAGATGACATCTATGGAAACCTAGAGAACCTGTACATTTTTTAAAACTAGACACCTAGGGAATCCAATACGGGGTGAATTGTGTGACTCTCATCTGTTACCCAGAATCCCTTGCAAACCTCAACTTTTATCTAAAAAACACATTTTCCCTACATACTTATGATGGAAAGTTCTGGAATCTTCAGGGAGCCACAAACTTCTTGCCACCCAGCATTCCCCCTAGTCTCCCAATAAAAACAGTACTTCACTTGGGTGGGTAGGTCTAGTGGCCTGGGCAAGAAATGGCCCAGAATGAAATGTGGAGACATCACAATTTTCCACTGAAAATTGGCCTTTTTTTTGCAGTGTGCCTAGCTGTGGATTTTGGGCCCTATCTCAGCCGGCATCTATGGAAACCTAGCAAACCTGTATATTTTTGAAAACTTGACACCTAGGGAAATCGAGGAGGGGATGAATTGTGCAGCTCTCACCTTGTTCTGTCTCCCAATAAAAATGCTACCTCACTTGTGTGGGTAGGCCTAATGCCTGTGACAGGAAACAGCCCAAAACGCAACATGGACACACCGCATTTTCCCACATAAAAATGATGTGATGTTTACAATGTGCGCAGCTGTGGATTTTGGGCCCCAGCTCAGCCAGCACCTAGGGAAACATACCAAACCAGCACATTTTTTAAAACTATGATCCTGGGGGAGTTCAGGGTGGGGTGACCTACAGGGCTCTCGTCAGGTTTTTTTACCTAGAATCTCCTGCAAAGCTCAAACTTTGCCTAAAAACACATTTTCACTGCTTTTTTGTGAGAAAAAGTCCTGGAATCTGCAGTCAGCTACAAATTTCCTACCACCCAGTGTTCCCCAGGTCTCCTGATAAAAATGCTACCTCACTTGTGAGGTTCTGCCAAGTACCTGTGACAGGAAGGGCCCAAAACATACTGTGGAGACATCAAAATTAGCCATAACAAAACAACCTGTGTTTGCAAGGGGGGCACATGCGTATTTGTTCCCCGGATTGGCAGCCATCTAGAGAAACATACCAAACAAAGACATTTCAGAAAACTAGACACCTGGGGAAGTCCAGGGAGGTTTAGCTTGCCTCAAACCTCAAATGTAGCTAAAAAACATATCAAATTTTCTTTACATTTCTGTGTGGGAAGGTTGTGGGATCACCAGGCCGGTACACATTTCCTATCACCCAGCGTTCCCCCAGGTCTCTCAATAAAAATGCTACCTCACTTGTGTGGTAGCACACTGCCAGTCAAGTGCCAGTCGCCAGTCCACGCACACTACCAGCCAAGCGCTAGTCCACACACACCGCCAGCCAAATGTCAGTCCTCGCAGACCGCCAGCCAAGCACCAGCTCACACATACTGCCAGCCAAGCACCAGGCAACACACACTGCCAGCCAAGCGCCAGTCTAGTGCCAGCCCATGCACACCATCAGCCAAGTGCCAGTCTACACTCACCACCAGCCGTGCGACAGTTCACGCACATCAAAAGTAAAACAAAAATGAAATCAATTGGAAGTAGATTCAAAACTATAACTACAAACACAGCAGATCTAACTAAATACATAACACTAATGCCAGCCGTGAAATCTGACCGAAAGTATAAAATGATACAGACCAGTCAGTTCACTTTTATGCTCACAGTTGCCCCCAGTAACTCTGTTACGTGTGCTACAATTTAAAACGTGGGCACAGACAGCGCAGGTTTAAATGGACACTCGGGCAGTATATATGATTCTCCTTCCGCACACCTTTTTGGATGCAGACTCTACATTTCCTACTGAGAGAGTCTTTTTTGGGCGTTGAAGAAATGTGATCAGAATAGCAGCAATCTTTCAATCTAGCCACATCCTCCACCACTACAACTCTAGGAACACTTGCCTGTTCCCCTATATCAAGGCTGCCTATCAGAGACTGAATTAAACTGAACAAATGTAATCTTTGACTCTGGAGAACAATCCTTTACTACAACAAAAGCACTGAAGGTTGCTAAATGGAATAAATGGATAGCCAACTTCTTATACCAAACGAAAACCTTACAAACAGCAATGTAAGGTTCCACTTCCAACCTCTGATCTACTCTATCTACCCCCCCCCCCTTATTGTTACTTATTGTAGTCTAAAATGCAAACAGGTTTACACACTTCAGCAACCTGACCCAAAACAATTACAGGTGAAATACTTTCATCATGAGTGGTAGTCAGCATGCACACATCTCTCCTGTCTGAAAATTTCACAGCTAGAAGTTCATCACTATGCAAGGCACTGCACTGTCCGCTCTGAAGTTTTTTACAAACAAGCTCTTTGGGGTAACCTTTACAGTTAAAGCGGATTGTGCCACAAGCAACAGTGTTCACTTTGAACAATTCCCTGAATAATTCCACACCAGTGTAGAAGTTATCTACGAATAAATGTGCCCTTTATTAAAATGTTCTCTGCCAAGTTCCCACACAATTTTCTCACTAACTCCGAAAGTGGATGTACAACCAGGGTGGGAAATAGTGGAATCCCTACCTGTGAACAACCTGAAAATACAAACATATCCTGTACTACTCACAGACAGGATATATATCTTAATTCCATAATGTGCCCTGTTGCTAGGAATGTACTGCATAAAAACCACATGGTCCCTTGAACAGGACCAAAGACTCATCCACAGCTATTTCTTTTCCTGGGACATAGATGTCTGAAAATCGATCCACAGTGGTCAAGTACAGGCCAAATCTTAAAAAGACAGTCACAATCAGGGTGATCTTGTGGCAATGCTGAAGCATTATCAACAAAATGCAGCATCCGAAGAAGAAGCAAATAACAATGACGACTCATGGTTGCAAGAAATATAGCTGTTGCCATCAGGGGACTAGTAGACCAATATGTAGACAGCGACGGCTTCCTTATCAAGCCAATCAAAAAGTTAAACCCAAGAACTTCTTTAACTTATCCAGATTTGTGGGAGTCCTCTGGGTAACTCCAGAGTGGGGCTTAAGTCTGTCCATGTCCTCCCCTACAAGAGACACAGTCTGTCATTATTGTCTCTCAAATATTGTTCTGCATACAAATTAGTCTGGTCAACAAACTCATCCAAAAATACATCAACTATAAACAACTGAAAAAGAATTATAGACAAAAAGCTTTCAGTATTCACTCTATACCCTGCAACACCACTAAAGGCAGGCAATGCCGTTTAGCCATGTTTGGGGCAACCCAGAGTTCCGCTCTTCCAATGGTAAGCCTTTCAACCCCAGACTTCAATACAGATGCCTCTTGCTGCACTATCGGCACATCAGTGGCCTCCTCTACAAGAGGCTACTTCTCTGCACCAAGAGTGGCTTGATCATCAGAAGATTCTTCTTGGACAGAAAATTTACTGCAGAATCCTGGACTTCCTCCTCTGCCTCAGAAGCAGAGTCAGACTCATATTCATGGCCAGTAGAAGATTCAAAAAAGCATACTAACAACCTGTTGAGCAGTTAGCCATAATCCTTACTAACAAACGTAACTTGGCAAATAAGTCAACAATAACCAACACTGTGTAAAATAAGTAATAAACAAAGTGTTGCTTTATCAAACAAAAAGTAAAATTACTGGCATATAACAATTGCAAGGTAAAGTCAATCAATACAGAGCATACAAAGACCTATATAGAGTAAAACAACACCACTCACTTGCCAGAGAAAGCTAGACTCACCAGCACCTACTCTGCAGACACATCAAGCCTCAACGATATCCCACTAGAAAGGAAAAACAAAACAAAATTACACAAAAGACAACACAATACACATTGGGGCAGATTTACAAGCCCCCTGCGCCACCAGTACGTCACTTTTCGTGACGTACTGGTGGCGCAGGGGGCTCCTTTATATTTACAAGGAGAGGAAAAGCCACCATGCGTGACTTTTCCTCTCCTTGTAAATACGGTCCCTTCACACGCAGCACTTTGCGGTGAAGGGGCGTTCTATGGGTGTTGCAGTGGGTGTTCCCACGCAACACTCATGGAACAGGACTCAACTCCAGAATTACGTGAAATCGTAACTCTGGAGATGCGTCAGTATGCTACGCCACCCTAGAGGTGGCGTAGCGAGGCGCAATGAGGAGAAATGTTTTAATTTCTCCTCGCTTTTTTCCTCTTTCAATGCGTGCTGCATTCTACAGCACGCATTGGAAGAGGAAAATGCCTGTAGTGATTGTTTTTGTGCAGGAAGGTGCCCCTTCCTGCACAAAAACAATCTCCCACGACGCATGAGCATCCTTGCACCATGGTGCAAGGGTGCCTGCGCCTGCGCATGACAGCAGTTTGTGCGCCAGCGCAGGGAGAGCACAGAGATGCGACATATTCTTGTAAATATGTCGCATCCCTGTGCTTTCCAGACTAACGCAGCACGGCGCAGCAAAATGACTTGCTGCACTGTGCTGCGTTAGTTTAACGTAAATCTGCCCCATTGTGCTTAAATCCAAGGAGAATTTCACACACAATCAAACAGAAGCTAAATATGCTGCTATTATTACAGCATTTACAAAAACGCATTCATGCAGGGCAATGATACTCATTTGTAGTAAACTGTACAAAAAAACGTTTTCTTACCAAACACATGCACCTACACAAACTGCAGATCTACTACTGACGAAACATCAAGCAGGACTCGCAGCAAAGGAAAACAAAAGTTTTGAACTCAAATAAAAAGAAAAGCAAAACATTACAATCACAAATGAACAGCATGTGATGCATGCAGTTTCTACCATACACATTTGGAGAGCATGCGGTGTGAAACAGAGGTAATCTAGTGCCTATAGGCTTCTTTACTTGTGTCATCTTGACCTCATTGAGGTCTCTAGAAAGTTGCTGACACTCAGAAGAGTGGCTTGACAGGAGTTGGTCTTTGATTATGGGTTAGGCCTGGCATTGCGAGCTCTGCCTCTCTAATGAAATTAGTAGAGAAAAGTGAGCTTTAAAACATGATTATGATGTATTATCCTGTATCCTAGTCCATATAAGTCTCTGCAACGGTACACTACGGGTAAGCCGTACTCAGTGAGGTGTGTGCTTCAAACTGAAAGCGTACTCTGTCAAGTTTAAAGATCTGACTGCTACCATGCCTCAGATATGTCTGCACTTCTACGTGTAGTCTGAAATGTGTGGTGCAGCTGGTGACCCTAACTTAAAAACTATACAGTCTATCATACTATCTGTAAAAATTGTGTTACAGCTACGTCAGCATTCAGTTCCAAAAGCCCTGATCTGTTAGTTAGACAGGCGTCACGGAACCACTTGAACACACAGCTTCATACCCGCCTGCCCTGTATAATGAGCAGAAAATTATCCATTCAGATTCTACTACACAAATTTATAGAGCATGCGATGTGAAACAGAGGTAATCTGGTACCTATTGGCTTCTTTACATGTGTCATCTTGCCCCTAAAAAGGCACTATCACACTCATTGAGGTCTCTAGAAAGATGCTGACACTCACAAGAGTCTCACGACAGGAGTCGGCTTTTCATTTTGGGTTAGGCCTGGCATTGTGAGCTCTACCTCTCTAATGAAACTGGTATGGAAAATTGAGGTTTAAAAGATGTTGCCACATGTATTATCCTGTAGCCTCATTCATATAAGTCTCTGCAAAGGTACACTGCAAGTACGCTACAGGAAGTGAGGTGTGTGCTTTAAACTGAAAAAATACTGTCTCTAATTTGAATTTCTGACTGCTACCATGTGTTAGGGATGTCTGCACTTTTACGTTTAGTCTGACACGTGTGGTGCAGCTGACGACACCAACGTAAAAACTATACTGTCTATCATACCCCTACACAAATGTTGTCACAGCTATGTCAGCATTCAGTAACGAAAGCACTGATCTGTTAGTTAGACTGGCCTGACGGAAGCACTTAAACACACAGCTTCACACCTGCCTGCCCTGCATAATAAGCAGAAAGTGATCCGTGCAGCTTCTACTACACACATTTACAGAGCATGCTGTGTGAAACAGAGGTAATCTAGTACCTTTAGACTTCTTTACATGTGTAATCTTGCCCCTAAAAAAGGCACTGACACACTCATTGAGGTCTCTAGAAAAATGCTGACACTCAGAAGAGAGCAAAAAGAACCATTGATGTACAAAATGTTGAACAATGTCAAACATTCACCCCAGTACCGAGATCGGGCCTAAATCTATTGTTTGTTTGCTCCCCATGCCATTCCAGTTTAAAACCAGCCATATGCAAATCAGTCTTGACCCTGCTCCCAACGGGAACAGTCCAGCCCGAACTGCCAGGCCAGGTCTTCCCTGGACTGGAAACAAGCATCATAGGACCGCTTTCGGGATTTCATCTCTCATCAGCCAGGCTAGCTTGACTCCAGTGGCATGGAGAGCACGGGACCCACATGTGGGCATACCCGTCCCACTCAGGGTGACAAATTCAAAAAGAACAATTGATGGACAGAATGTTGAACATTGTCAAACATTCACCCCAGTACAGAGATCTGGGCCTAAATCCATTGTTTTCTGTTGCACTCAGAAGAGTGGTATGACGGGAGTCAGCCTTTCATTTTGGCTTAAGACTGGCATTGAGAGCTTTGCCTCTCAAATTAAAATGGTAGAGAAAAGTGAGGTTTAAAACAAGTTGCCAGATGTATTAACTTCTATCCGAGTCCAAATAAGTCTCTGCAAAGGTACACTGCAAGAAGGCCGTAGATAGTGAGGCGTGTGCTTTAAACTGAAAGCGTACTCTGTCAAGTTTGAATGTCTGACTGCTGCCATGTATCTGGTATGTCTCCACTTGTATGTGTAGTCAGGAATGTGTTGTGCAACTGATGAGCCTAACTTAAAACTATACAATCTATCATTCCCCTGCACTAATTTCATCAGATCTACATCAGCATTCGGTCCCAAAAGCACTGATCTGTTAGTTAGACAGGCATCACAGAAGCATGTGAACACACAGATTCATACCCAGCTGCCCTGCGGTGTGAAACAGAGGTAATCTAGTACCTAAGGCTTCTTTACATGTGTAATCTTACCCCTAAAAAGGCACTGACACACCCATTGAGGACCCTGAAAAGATCCTCACACTCACAAGAGTGGCATGACAGGAGTCGACCTTTCATTTTGGGTTAGGGCTGGCATTGCGAGCTCTGCCTCTCTATGGAAGCTGGTGGAGGAAAGAGAGATTTAAAACATGGTGCTAGATGTAGTAACCTTTATCCTAGTCAATATAAGTCTCTGCAACGGTACACTGCAAGTAGATCATACATTGTGAGGTGTATGCTTTAAACTGAAAGCGTACTGTCAAGTTTGAATATCTGACTGCTAGCATGCCTCAGATATGCCTGCACTTCAACGTGTAGTCTGACATGTGTGGTGCAGCTGGTGACCCTAACTTAAAAACTATACAGTCTATCATACCCCAGTACAAATTTTGTTACAGCTACGTCAGCATTCTGTTCCAAAAGCAGTGATCTGTTAGCAAAACAGGTGTCATAGCAGCACTTGAACACACAGCTTCATACCTGGCTGCCCTGTATAACGAGGAGAAAGTGATCCATGCAGCTTCCACTACACACATTTGGAGAGTATGTGGTGTGAAACAGAGGTAATCTAGTACTTAAAGGCTATTTTATATATATCAATTCATCCCTTAAAGGCACTGACACACCCATTGAGGTCTTTAGGAAGATGCTGAGACTCACAAGAGTGGCATGACAGGAGTCGGCCTTTCATTTTGGCATAGGCTTGGCATTGCAATCTCTGCCTCTCTAAGGAAACTGGAAAAGAAAAGTGAGCTTTAAAAGATGTTGCCACATGCATTAACCTGTATCCTAGTCCATATAAGTCTCTGCAAAGCTACACTGCAAGTAGGTCGTACATAGTGAGCTGTGTGCTTTAAACTGAAAGCATACTCTGTCAAGTTTGAAGATATGACTGCTACCATGCCTCAGATATGTCTGCACTTCTACGTTTAGTCTGACACATGTGGTGCAGCTGATGGCCCTAACTTAAAAGCTATACAATCTATCATACCACTACACAAATTCTGACACAGCTACTTCAGCATTCAGTCCCAAAAGCACTGATCTGTTAGCTAGGCAAGCGTCACGGAAGCATTTGAACACATAGGTTCATACTCAACTGTCTTCTATAATGAGCAGAAGTATACATTGTGATGTTACATCTTCGTAAAATTAAAAAGTATGGATCAGATTTTCATTGTGGGGTCGGTGCACGTCCCTAACCAGGATCGGGCATCCTTTTTTTCAAATGTATCAGGACTGTTGACTGAGTTTGGTTCCGCCAAGTCAATTATTGGGGGAGACTGGAATATAGTGCTTGATCCCCATTTAGATTGTTCTGATCCAATGGACAGGGCTAACGCACGGGATAGAGCAAT
Source organism: Calotriton arnoldi (assembly GCA_963921515.1). Taxonomy (NCBI): domain Eukaryota; kingdom Metazoa; phylum Chordata; class Amphibia; order Caudata; family Salamandridae; genus Calotriton; species Calotriton arnoldi. The sequence goes on along the minus strand of CAWUFW010022216.1, from coordinate 11,972 downwards.
CTTGAATGATGTAATGAATGATCATGGTTTGAAGGATCCATAGTTGTGGTTATACCCAAGGGATAGGGAGTATACATTTATCTCTGGGTCCATGGGACTTGTTCTCAGATAGATTTCTTTTTAATGTACCATGCCTCGCTAGTCTTGTTTATTATACCTGTGGGAATCTCTGACCATGCCTTAACAGTTTTGGAATTAGATTTAGGACACGTGTCCCCAGCATTAAAGCGTTGGAAACTGAGGGCCTCATTTCAATGTCGTTCAGATAGGCTCCGACCAGCAGTCCGAGGCTTTCCGACCAACATGGAATGTTTACATTCCGACCACCGAATTACAATGTCGGCGGTCAGAGTGTAAACCGGCCGGGCAAATCAACTGGCTTCCGCTGGGCTCAAGGAGTCCGCACATAATCCCTTAAGGACAACGTTTCCGCTATCGGGATTATGATGTCAGTTTCCGCCAGCCTCTCCATGTCAGCCCTTCCAACATGGAAAGGCTGTCAGAAAGCGACTTTGAGAGCCTCTAGGAGGGCCCCCTTCTTCCCTGACCCTACGGGTCTGGCCCTGGGGGGCACCCATGCTGCCTCCCTTCACATCCTGCAACGTGTGGTAGGCACTGTGAGTGGCCTGCCACACGGTGCAGGGATGTGCAAAAACTTCCATTTTACAATGGGAGCTTGTGCTCCAGGCTTAGGACCACTGCCCAGGCTTCCATTGTAAAATGGAGATCTGCGACCGCACCATGTGCGGTCGCATCCTAATTGCGGTGTTGAGACTGCCAACCAGAGGTCAGTTGGTTCTGCATCAACGGCGATATCGGTCGGAGGCACCTCAGACCGACATCGAAATGAGGCCCTGAACATATCCCATTACCGTACCCTGGGCAGTAAACAAAAAATATATTGGACAATTATGTCAATTCTCACTAGATAACAAATTCTCTACAAAATCAATGCAGATGTTATGGGCAGCAAGGAAGGCCACCATGACAGGTATGCTCATGCAGGATTCAAAGATTCACAAGTGAGAAATTAGCGATACACAATCTTGTTTGGAGAGGGTAGTACTTGATCTTACTGAAACATAAGTGCGGCATCCCACAAAGGCTTCATTAGGTGAATTAGAGTGCGCAAAATATGATCTTAATTAGCATTTCACTACTCAAGTTGAATATCCCCTCCTTCGTTTGAAGTGGTGCCATTATGAGCAAGGTGAAAATGCAAGCAGGCTTCATGCAGCTTAATTGCGTCAGCGAGAGGAAAATTCATGGTTTACTCATCTCAGCACTTTTTAGTTCGGAGGCCCCTCCTGATACCGCTTCTGAACAAGATTTTTTTCAGGGTTCCGTTTGCCTTTCTTGTCTGAGCAGGGTAGGCAGCTCCTGTAGCGAGAGATCACAATGGAGGAGATCTCAGAGGCTATCAGGAGTATGCCAAATATTAACACCTGGAAGATGATGGTTTCCGAATCAATTTTTATGAGTTAAACATAGAATTGATGCTTCTGCTTCTCTATAGGCTTTATATGGAGCTAGAGGGTAATGCTGTCATTCAACCAGAGTTTAATAGCGCAATCATCAGCCTAATCTTGAAGCCCAACAAAAATCCTACAAATTGTGTGAGTTATCATCATATTTGTTTCTTAATGCAGACATGAAGATACTTGCTTAGGACCTTGCAACTTCCTGCAAGAAGGTTTTTCCTAGCCTGATACATAGCTCTCAAGTGGGTTTTGTACCAGGTAATTTTTCTCAAAATCACATGTGTATCTTTTCCAATGTAATATGGCAAAGTTCAGAATGACCCCGATGACAAGCTGCAGCTTTCTTTGGATGTCAAAAAGCCTTTTGGCTAGGTTGAATGGGGATATTTTATCGTACCTTAAGCAGGGTGGAGATAGTTCCCGTTTTTTTGGCCAAAATGCAGTGGCTATACTCCGCCCCTTTAGTACAGATTGATTATGGGGGTCAATTATCAAAGCCCTTTCAAATTTTACAAGGCACCCCTCAGGGCTGCCCACTGTCGCCTTTGTTGTTCCTTTTAGCACTTGATCCATTGGAGGTGGTAATATGTCAGTCTCCCCTTGTTCAGGGAGTGGAAACACCTGTTGGTGCTTGCAATATCTTTTTATATGCAGATGAAATCTTGTTGACTTTCAGTGAACCTGCCTCATCTGTTTCCCAACTCATGGCTTTAATCGAGACTTTTTCGAACTTCTCCGGATATAAGATAAATTGGTCCAAGTGTGAGGCGATGTTAGTCACCTGAAGGAATCAGAGAACCATACAAGGTGATTTTGGTCTCACATGGAAGGCCTCTGGTTTGAGGTATTTGGGTATGCTGATAAATAGAGGTCTGGATAATATGGTGGTTGATAATCTCCAGCCTTTGATAATTAAGATGGAACAGGTCTTTGTGAAATGGTCCGCCTTACAGATCTCTTTCTGGGGTACGGTACAGACAATTAGGATGGTGACTGCTCCTAGATTCAACTATGCCTTTGGTATGCAGCCCTTGATTATTCCTGCTTGTACCCTTCACACTATAAATTGGAATATTAAGTGGTTTATCTGAGCAGGAAGGAAACCACGACTTAAACCGTCAAGGTTACATGCATATATTCCAGTTCAGGGGATCTTCAGCTCCCTGACATGCATCTTTACTATTTGGCTCAACATTTATTGCAACTGGCTTATCTGTTGGTTCCTATTACTAATCAGCCAAATTGGGTGATATGGGAACAAAATATTGTTAAGTCTCCTAGGGGCTTAAGTATCTTGTACAATTCTCGTATCTTACCAACCCCACTCTGTCCTCTGACTATTAGGGCTATGTGAGCCACTTGGAAGGAATTACACCGACTTTTGAAAGAGGATAGTACAGTTCAAAAGGATGCACCACTTTGGAATAATGAGGGAATCATTGTAGAGCTACCATTGTGGGAAGAACGGGGAAGTAAAACAAATGGAGACCTCCTTGATGGGGTCTTGCTTCATTCCTTTGTGTCGGTAAAATTTGAATTTCTCTTCCCCTGTCACAGCTTTGAAAGTATTGGTAAGTGCGGCATTGCTTGGGAGGTAAAATAGGGAGAGATCCGATACCTCTCTCAGTCCCTCCGGTTGTGGACTACCTTAGACTGCGGGGTCTTTCTAAGGGTGGGGTATCTAATATGTATCAAATACTAATTGACAATTTAAACTGACATGAAACTTCTCTTACGGCTAAATCCTATTGGCTGGAGTGGTTAGAAGTGGAATACTCGGAGGGCGACTGAAAGGAAATCTTAGAGTATCATGATCATTCACTTAGAGAAGCGCGCTTAAAGTTTGCCTATTTTAAAATCCTGCACAATTGGTATTGGTCTCTTTTCAAATTGTACAAAGCTTGTCTAGCTCCCAATGCAGCATGCTGGAGGTGCACTAGCGTGTGATTTGTATCATATACTTTGGCCATGCCCTGCATTAGATATATATTGGTGTAGGTAAATGGGAAACACTGAGTGCAACTAGTTTTATTACTTTTGAGGAGTCAAACAAAATGGCTCTGTTACATGATTTTGTCGATTTGGATAATACGACTTCCCACTTTCGTAGATGGATGTCACCAGCTCTAATGGTGGCCAAGATCTGTGTCTTAAGGCATTGGCATACTGCACTGGTGCCCACGCATCAAGAGTGAATAGCTGAGTTTTTTTTATATTAGCTACGTATGAATGCCAAATTTACAGGGTTCAAGAACCAAATACATGTTTTGATGAGAATTGGAGTACGTTTTATGTGAGGGAGGGTTACCCTAGGTATAGCTTAAACTGTGTTGGTTAAACACAATGACTCTTTCGTTCCTTATTTATTCATGTATTTATTTCTTTTCTTCTCTTTCTTTTCTCTCTCTTCTTCATTTCTTATGGTCTTATTATTCCTTATTGGGATCTTATTTAATTTAGTGTTTATGAGGTACATTGTGGGGTACTTTGCCTGTTATTATAATTGTTTTTGTGTATTATAAAAATCACAATAAAGAAATGTTTAAAACAAATGTGTGAAAGTCTGCATTCAAATAGTTCATATACTAAACACAAATTTTATAGTAGGTAATCATACTTAGATGTTATTAGCATACAAGTTAATTAAATAAATGCTGATTTACCTTAGCCTAACTTCTAATGCCATAATAACAGAAGTTTACCATTAACACTGGAAGGTTTGTTTTATAAATTGAGCTGCTGTTTTGCACACGTTTTCTCCTTTGCTGCAGAAGCTGTAATTTTCCAGAAGCCTTGTGTTAATTAGTGAATAGAAATTGGTTTTGTATTAGACAACTGATAGTGAGGATTTCACTGGGAGGACAGGAAACAACAGGAAGGATGACTCATGAGAAGAACTGTCTGGATTGCAGAATGTGGACGATGTATCTTTTCAAGGATTAACATCTTTATACTATTGTGAAGATGAGAGAAGATGGAGACTTTACCTATTCCCAGGAGTTTACTAAAATCCTATCTGATAATGTGAAAGACGAAAGAAAACATGTTGCCACTAGATTATTGTGTGTTTATATTAGTGCATGTTCCTAGAGCGGAGGGGGATTTTTCCTTTGAGCTCTTCACTCACTTGCACTGGCTGGAGACTCATCTTTGAGTTTCTTTATACCTCTATACGTGGTAGGCTGTTTAGCCTATTTCTTTTTATGTCTGCTGATTTATAGCTGAGATTACTTTTCCAGCTTAATATGCAAAGGCTTTTTGCATATGCATCAATTCTTTCATCAGTATTCTTTGTTGGGTAGCTGAACTAACACCTTATTCTATTTTATTCCAGTTTAATGAAGGTTAGGGAACTTCCTTTATGGAACACGCTTGCTGCAATATTACAATTTTAAATATTCCTTATATTGAAATAGCAATTATTGGATTATATTAATTTTTAATGCTGATTCTTATAAGACTAATTCTTATTGAATAAACAATGAAAAACTAAAAGAATTGAAAATAAACCCTTTTAAGTCATGCAAATTCTCCTTATTGACTGCCCTAAAAGTCTTTAATGATTTTGTTGCTATACGTTTCATGTAGATGATTGCTTTTATACTTCTTGTCCATGAACGAAGGTTGATACAACCAGTGGTGGGGGTTGTTTAATGATTACGCCTGAAGACTGAGATATAGAAAACCCCACTCTGTCAAGATAAATGGGTAGAGCATGGACTCAATCCATCTCTTTTGTTCACATGTGGACTAGATTTCAGCAGTGTTTGAAAATAAATTGGCAACACAGGCTGAAAAAATGAAAGCTTTAGCTCATTTTGCATTTGGCTGCGACATTTTGTCCAACCATAGTGAAATTTACGATCAGGGTTCACATTATGCTTTCTGTGTTTGAGGGGTTATGGAAAGTGGAATACCTTGGATTATAGACTGCAACATCTGAAATGACATCATTGGCAAAAAGACTGTGCATGACTGAGACGGGAGTCATAGTTACCTTGTGGTATGAGTTGTAGTTACTTGAGATAACTATTGACCCCTTTGCTGCTAGGCCTTTCTTCCCTGTGCTAAGCCTTTTTTGGCTATTTAGGATAGTTTGCGCTTAAGTCTCCATATATTTTTGTCCAAATAAGGTATCCATTCCAAATTTGCATTCCTTCTTTTTCAACATCCTGGGAATGCTAAAGGTACCCAGGGGTGGTGGATTGCCCTGGAGGGTACCAAGAAATTAACCAAAATATAGCTAAATTTGGGTTTTGGTTTAAAAAAGTGCTGCAGAGGGAGGCGTCTGGTTTTTTTTTCCAGCAAATGGCATCAACAAAGGGCTTGCAGTGCTAAAATCAAAATCTTCCCAGCTTGAAACAGGTAACCACATTTTTCAACACAGTTTTGGCATTTTACTGTGACAGAGCCCATTTTTCCTATTTTTGTGGTAGAAATGGGTATGAAACCGATCGTGAATCCCAGTAAGCTACACAGTTTTCAAAAGTAGACAAACTTCCAAATTCAGCAAGGGGTCGTTTGTGTAGCTCCTTCAAGGTTTTTCTACATAAAGTAACAGTTGAAATAAATAAAATATTAAAATTGAGTTACAAAAACAATCATTTGTGTTTATGCTTTCACATGTAACTTCTTCTAACTATGGCAGATTTTTGAAAGCAGTAAGCTTTCCAGTAAGCATTGGACCCTTCTGGTTGTGGGGATTTATAAGGTTTGTAGGTTCTCCAACAAGCCAAGGTACCCAGAGCCAATAACTGGGTACACTGACAAAATATCGACACCCAAAATAGCCTCATACAAAAATATTGTGTCCAAAATATTGATGTCAAAAATATCTACATCCTATAGATATAGAAAAATATAGAAAAAAATATTGGTCATAAATATAGTTGTACAAAATATTAATTTTTATATATATATGAAATAAAATAAATATTAAGTATATTAAATAAAATTAATTAAATTGTTTCGATTTAATATACATTTTAACAAATAAACTTAATAAAAAAATTACACACATATATAATTAATATATATATATATATATATATATACTTTAAAACAATTAAACTAATAATTTTGATGTATTTTATCATTTTAAAATTATATAAAAATTTAACAAGAAATATATATATATATATACCAATAACATAAAATCTATTTAAAAAAACATTCTACTATGAATTAAAATATTAAACTATTTAAAAATCTTTAAACTTAAATTTCCCACTGTCTCACTGGCAACAGTAGGGAAAGTGTTGGATAGCGGAGGGGTAAAAATTACTATTTCCACTCCAATGAGTGCAATAGTAAGGAAAGTGTTGGATAGAAGAGGGTAAAAATTACTATTCCCACTCGAATGAGTGCAACAGTAGGGAAAGTGTTGGATAGCGGAGGGGTAAAATTTACTATTCCCATTCCAGTGAGTGCAACAGTAGGGAAAGTGTTGGATAGCGGAGGGGTAAAAATTACTATTCCCACGCCAATGAGTGCAACAGTAGGGAAAGTGTTGGATAGCTGAGGGGTAACAATTACTATTCCCACTCCAGTGAGTGCAACAGTAGGGAAAGTGTTGGATAGCGGAGGGACACAATTTACTATTCCCTCTCCAGTCAGTGCATCAATAGGGCAAGTGTTGGATTGTGGAGGGACAACATTTAGTATTCCCACTCCAGTCAATTGCATCAATAGGGAGAGTGTTGGATTGCAGAGGGGTAAAATTTACTATTCTCACTCCAGTCAGTTCAAAATTAAAAACAAACAAAATATCAACAACAAAATAAAAATACTTTTTAAAAAGTAAATACAAAAATATAAATATGTTAAAAATAAAAATATATTTAATATTTAAAAAAACATATTATAATGTTAAATACATATCACAAATACCTACAAATATTATATTAAATAAAATAAACAATTATTTTCAAACTCATAAATATTTTTATTTAGAAATTATTAACAAATATATTAATTATTACATATATTTGGGGGCCGATTCCGATTCGGGCCGGAAAACGTACCGACCGACTCGGTCCGGGAATAAAGTCCGACCGACACGTACCGGCGCCGTCCGACCCGGGTAGTACGATGAAATGCATGGGAAACACGACCGACTCGCACGGAACTCAAGGCGAACGACCGACCCGGACGGAAACAAGCTATCCGGCCGGGAAAACACGTGAATCGAACCGACCGACACGCACCAGGAAATAACCCGAACGAAACGTACCCGCGAACTCCGACCCGCGCAGTACGATGCAATGGGTGCAAATTCAGACCGATTCCCACGGAGCCCAAGCCGTACGACCGACACGCATACAAAAGCCAGCCCGACAAACACAATACTCCGCGACCGACGCGTACGCCGCATATGAAACTGAGCTGAAACACAGCGGGAACGACTCGGAGAGGCGCGCACGAGACAACTGCAACGTCCTACTCGGTCAGAAGAGCGACTCCTACATGCACAATAATCACAAATGAAAAAATACAAAAATAAAGGGCCAAACAAGCAATGACAAAGCCAATAAATACAGGGGGTGAAAAAAATGGAACAAGGACACACCCTCAACTCCACCTACATAAAGGCCACAAATCCCTACCATGATCCTTTGCAAATTCCACTGACCTGCCAGCAGAGAACACCATCACACAGCAAACACAGACACACACACAGCCCATCCAACACAAAAGCCACACACCAGTAGCACCTCAACAAACAGCACCCTCACACACACCCAGCAAAACCTACACTCACACACCCTCACTTGCGCACACACACACACATCAATCACCACCACCACCCATCACCATGCCCCTAAAGAAGAATCCAAAGTTCCTAGATAGTGAATTGGAAGTCATGGTAGACGAGATCCTGAGGGTAGAGCCACAGTTGTTTGGCACATTGGTCCAACAGACCCCCATGTCGCAGAAAACCAAGATGTGGGCGAGGATCGTCGACAGGGTGAACGCACAATCACCATGTTTGCGCACAAAGGAAGACATCCAGAACAGGTGGTATGATGTGCGCAGGAGGGTCAGGGACCTACTGAAGAAGGATTACCTCCTGAGCCAGCACACCGGCAGTGGCCCTCCTGCCAAACCAGTATACCTCAGGCCCTGGGAGGAGAAGGTGCGGGCCATCCTACCACCAGTGAACGTATATGGACTAACAAACATCCCAGAGCCTGGTGAGTACACAACTAATATACACAATATTGTGTGCCAATACACACACATCACTGTCAAGGGGACAGTCAAACCATGCACCCCTAGCAAATCAACAGCAACCAAAAGATAATCATCCCAAGAAGTGTATGTTAGTCAGATAAACACAATACATGCCATGTCATAGTGATATGTAACTGTGTCATGACATGTACAAATCCAATACCAAATTGAGCTAGGCAGTGGCACAAATCTAACCAACAAACACTGTCAGATATTAAGCCACCACTAGAACACCACCTCACAGGGAAGCTCACAGAAAGGAAGGAATCCTGTGTATGCTGGTGAAGTCAGTGTAACCAAGAGCATGATGGGACTCGTAGTAACAGATAATGGGCAGCCTCACATTTGGACCATCAACACCACTCTGAACCATGCTCACATCACAGGGAGTGGATAAGGACTGACAAGATGGCTGACACTGGGTACTGCTGTGGGGAGCACAAGGCCCTGCTGGGAACTGGGCACCAACAAACAGCAGAATACCACTGCCTGACATCCTGAAAGACAACTTGCACTCCCTGCAATGCAAGCACGTTGCATGGTGGGATATCTGGCTGGGTGGGAAGGAGGACTCACAGCACTGACCATAGTTACAAGCAGCTCACCTCACACACACCCTCAACACAAACTCCACATAACCCACCTGGGAGAATGCAATGCCTCACATACCAAATGAAGATCCCACAAAGAACCACCACCCTGGGTAATGCTGTGTGAAGCACAGGGACACTCTTGGGACTTGTAGCCAAACAAACGCAAGGACAACACTGTCAGCCTTCCTGTCAGCACAGGCACACTACCCCACAGGGAAGCAGAGTCAAAAGGAAGGAAGTACGGGCATGCTGGGAAGGGGGTGTAGGCAATAGCATGATGGGAGTTGTAGTCACAGATACTGCTCACCCTCACAATTGGCCCATCAACACCACTCTGAACCATGCTCACATCACAGGGAGTGGATAAGGACTGACAAGATGGCTGAAACTGGGTACTGCTGTGGGGTGCACAAGGCCCTGCTGGGAACTGTGCAACAACCAACAGCAAGACACCACTGGATGACATCCTGAGAGTCAACCTGAACCCACAGCACAAGGCCCTGCTGGCAACTGTGCACCAACAAACAGCAGGACACCACTGACTGACATCCTGAGAGACAACTTACACTCCCTGCAATGCAAGCACGCTCCATGGTGGGATATCCGGCTGGCTGGGTGGGAAGGGGACTTGCAGCACTGACCATAGTCACAAGCACCTCCCCTCACACCCCCCAACACAAACTCCACAGTACCCACCTGGTAGAATGCAATGCCCTCCATCCTAACACAAGATCCCACAAAGCACCACCACCCTGGGTTATGTTGTGTGAAGCACAGGGACACTCTTGGGACTTTAGCCAAACAACTGCCAGGACAACACTCCCAGCCATCCTGTCAGCACAGCCGAGCCCACCCCACAGGGAAGCAGAGCTCGAAGGAAGGAAGCATGGGCATGCTGGGAAGGGGGTGGAGGCAATAGCATGATGGGGAGTCGTAGTCACAGACATTGCTCACCCCACAACTGGCCCATCAACACCACTCCTGAACCATGCTCACATCACAGGGAGTGGAGAAGGACTCACAAGATGGCTGACACTGGCTACTGCTGTGGGGAGCACAAGGCCCTGCTGGCAACTGTGCACCAACAAACAGCAGGACACCACTGACTGACATCCTGAGAGACAACTTACACTCCCTGCAATGCAAGCATCGTTCCATGGTGGGATATCTGGCTGGCTGGGTGGGAAGGGGGACTTGCAGCACTGACCATAGTCACCAGCACCCTCCCCTCACACCCCCCAACACAAACTCCACAGTACCCACCTGGTAGAATGCAATGCCCTCCATCCTAACACAAGATCCCACAAAGCACCACCACCCTGGGTTATGTTGTAGTGAAGCACAGGGACACTCTTGGGACTCTTAGCCAAACAACTGCCAGGACAACACTCCCAGCCATCCTGTCAGCACAGCCAGCCCACCCCACAGGGAAGCAGAGTCAAAAGGAAGGAAGCATGGGCATGCTGGGAAGGGGGTGGAGGCAATAGCATGATGGGAGTCGTAGTCACAGACATTGCTCAGCCTCACAACTGGCCCATCAACACCACTCCTGAACCATGCTCACATCACAGGGAGTGGAGAAGGACTCACAAGATGGCTGACACTGGCTACTGCTGTGGGAGCACAAGGCCCTGCTGGCAACTGTGCACCAACAAACAGCAGGACACCACTGACTGACATCCTGAGAGACAACTTACACTCCCTGCAATGCAAGCACGTTCCATGGTGGGATATCTGGCTGGCTGGGTGGGAAGGGGGACTTGCAGCACTGACCATAGTCACACAGCACCTCCCCTCACACCCCCCAACACAAACTCCACAGTACCCACCTGGTAGAATGCAATGCCCTCCATCCTAACACAAGATCCCACAAAGCACCACCACCCTGGGTTATGTTGTGTGAAGCACAGGGACACTCTTGGGACTCTTAGCCAAACAACTGCCAGGACAACACTCCCAGCCATCCTGTCAGCACAGCCAGCCCACCCTACAGGGAAGCAGAGTCAAAAGGAAGGAAGCATGGGCATGCTGGGAAGGGGGGTGGAGGCAATAGCATGATGGGAGTCGTAGTCACAGACATTGCTCAGCCCCACAACTGGCCCATCAACACCACTCCTGAACCATGCTCACATCACAGGGAGTGAGAAGGACTCACAAGATGGCTGACACTGGCTACTGCTGTGGGGAGCACAAGGCCCTGCTGCCAACTGTGCACCAACAAACAGCAGGACACCACTGACTGACATCCTGAGAGACAACTTACACTCCTGCAATGCAAGCACGTTCCATGGTGGGATAACTGACTGGGTGGGTGGGTGGGTGGGAAGGAGGTCTGGCTGTCAACCAAACACAATCAATGCAGACCATGTCTACACCCCAGAGAATACATAGAAATGCCCAAATAATGCAGGACAATGTGCCACACCAATATCAACCCCTGACTGTGACGACTTAGGACAATACAATGTACAGGCCCGCACCCCCGAGGCACAGTCACAACTGTCAGGTGTGTCAACCACTGATGCCTGCAGAAACATGACATACATTGTTTGTGTCTCCCAAAAACAGGTGACGATAGGGGGACACAGCAGCAGACGCCTGAGGAGTCCCAGTCCCAGGCTCCAAGAGGATGCCGAGCTCACTGGCGTCAGTACAGCCTCTGTCC
>CAWUFW010022215.1:0-100836 GCA_963921515.1 Calotriton arnoldi | reverse complement strand
AAAAAAAACACAGCTAAAAGTGGGGTAACCATAAGAGGCAGATCCTACTCTCCTGCACACCCCCCCCCAAATGCAGGGACATTAAACTAACCTTGACCAGTTAAGTCTTCATGTTCTAAGTGGAAATATCCTGGAGAAGTCCATCTGCATTGGCATGGTTACTCCCAGGTCTATGTTCCACTGTATAGTACATCCCCTGTGGGGAAATGGACCACCTCAAAAGTTTGGGGGTTTTCACCCTTCATCTGTTTTAGCCATAAGAGGGGCTTGTGGTCTGTTTGAACAAGGAAGTAAGTGCCAAACAAGTATGGCCTCAGCTTCTTCAGAGCCCAAACCACAGCAAAAGGCCTCCCTCTCCATATGGCTGACCAACGTGTTCTCTTGAGGGGGTCAGCCTTCTGCCTAATAAAAGCTACTGGCTGATCCTGACCTTCATCATTCAACTGTGACAGTACCAGCTCCCTACCCCCAACTCAGATGCACCTGTTTTGCACAATGAACTTCTTTGGAGTAATCAGGACTTTGCAGAATGGGATGCAGTGCACATGTGCCTGCTTCAGGTCATCAAATGCCTTTTTGACAGCTAATTGTCCACTGAACCTTTTTGGGCATTTTCTTTGAGGTTAAGTCATTCAGGGGTGTCACTATTGAGTCCACTACCCCTTGACAAATCTTCTGTGGTACCCAGTCAGGCCTAAAAGGCTCTCACCTGAGTCTGGGTAAGTTGGAGCAGCCCAGTCCATAATGGTCTGTGTAGGAGAGTAGGATCTGCTTCACATGGGTACCCCCACTTTTTGCTGATGCTTCACTGTTTTTCGACATTAGTCTGGCTGGGGCCCTGCTAATCAGAACCCCAGCCTAGCTTCTTCCTCTCTAAAATGGTTTCCATGTGCCTTAGGCACATCTCTAATTGGAATCTGGAGTGCCCTTGTAAGTCCCTAGTATATGGTATACTATGTACCAAGGGCATAGGTACCTCAGAGGCCTGCCAGGGGCTGAAGCATGTATTGTGCCACCCCTGGAAGGCCAGCCAAAAGGACACCACAGGTCTGCTACTGCAGTCCTGGGTAAGGTGGTGCATGCACCCCTTACTGTGATATAGGTTACCTATGTCACTACATACACTACACACATATAAACCTATAAGTCACTCCTATGGCAGGCCTTGTCAATCCTGAAGGCAGAGTGCTTGGTTCCTATGTGAGAGGGTGCCCCTGCATGAGCAGAGCCCCTCTGCAGCGTTCGGAGACCCTTCTCTGATGCTGTTTGTAGTGCAACCTGACCATATACTCTTAAGCGCATTATAACCTCGCGTTAAATGCTAACTTTGGGATGGCTGCACGGAAACATGTCGTGTTTGGTGTCGAAGCATCTTGGAATACTACCCCCGCCAGTTCTGGCGGCGGGGGTAGCATTCCACCCTTCTAGAGGGAGAGACATGTACACACCGGCCTGCCCGGTAACTTCTTTCAAGCCCTGGCATCACAAAATGGATGCCGCTGCCACGAACACGAGTCTGGCCTCCTGCTGCTGACCGAAACTCCGGCAGGGGAGGCCTGGACAATAGGTTTCCTGTCCCAGGGAGGTGTAACCACCTCCCCAGACAGGATAGTGTGTATTGGGGCTGGGCGGGGGAGCACTCTCTGGTGCTTTGAAGTCCTGCACTGGGGGCACATTTGGTGTCCCTGTGCATACCCCAGTTCAAACCGGCTCAGGGGCTTCCAGCCCCTGCTCTGGTGCGAAACTGGACAAAGGGAAAGGGGTGTAACCACCCCTCTGCCCCTGACCCTCCCATAGGTGGGTCCCCAGAGTATGTCCAACCCCCTAACTTGGTATAAGTATGGGACCCCAGTCCTTAGGACTTTAGATTTACCTGGACGAAACTCTGACACAGAATCCTGGACCTTCGACACTCTACTTTAAGATTAGAGGACTGAAGAATCTCCCTTGGGGTCAAGGAGTGACTCCCCTGCTTGGCAGGCACCAACGAAGCAATTGTCCGGTCTGCATCGCTGAAGCTCCCGCCGGACGCCGAAGTCTTTGCATCACCAGAGGTGGATTTCCAGACTTCCCCGAGGCTACCCTGAGTCCCCAGCAAAGCTGAGGCCCGTGGCTATCGTGGGTAATGTGGAACCGTGACCCCTGGACACCGCGCACATTTGCAAGTGTATCCTCTTCTGGGTCTCCCACGAAGTTGTGCTTTGGGCTCCGAGTGGCCCCAGCCTCCAACACCGACTGCACCGAAGATCACTGGCCTCCACTCCACGAGTGTCCTGTGAGCCAGCTCCAAGTGCGTCCACTCGAGGCTCCTTCGCGGTCGCTACTCCGTTGGCTAGTAGGCCCTCCCGAAGGCCAATCTTCTTCTGCTTGGGCTCCTGGTTGCTCCAGGCGTGCCCTGACTTACCCTTGCTGGGTGAGTCCCTCAGACCTTGCTGGTCTGCACCATCGTCCTTCTTCCATTTCCACGAGACTTGCCGTTGCTAAGGCTTGTTGGGTCCAATCCGGTCGCCGACACCCCTGCAATCGACAGACGTCGTGGGACAGCTCGAATCCAGCTCCTGGTCGTCATCGTCGCCTCTTGGACCTCGTGGCTGAAGAGTCAAGACGACCGTCAACCTACCTGAAGCACTCAACATCGGTGGGCATCTGCTCATCGCCTTCCTGGTCACTGGCTAGTGACCCAGACTCTGTCCCCTCTACTTTCAGGTTCTTCAGATCTTCGATCCACCTTTGGATCCACCCGAACACTTTCGACTTGGCCGCCAGCAGCACTTTGCAGCAGATCGCCATTGAAAACGACGACGAAACCCGACCCCGAAAGACACCTATGCACCCGGCTTCCCTGGGTGAGGTAACTCGAGTACTCCGGTGCTCCCATGGGTATAGACTCTAGAACAACCCAGTTCTAAAGGGGTTTGCTCCAAGTCCTCCTCTAAGTATCCCTTTTCTTTAAAACTCCAACTGCGACATTCCCCATAGAAGTCAACGGCGATTCGCGGCTGTGTTCCTACACTGCACGCGTCCCCCGTGGGTCCCCTGTGTCACTACCTTGGGTGGTTCCTTGTGGTCCAAGCACTTCTACAGGCTATAGGCCCTGTGTCTAGCTCAGTCGTGGTTCTTATACCACTTTATTGGTATATGGTTTGGTACGCCCCTAGGGCTCAAACGTGTATTTGTGCTATTACTGTTGATAACTAACTTATAACTCATGTACTTCGAACTCTAGCCTCATAAAGAGACTAGAGGGGTGTGTTTAGCAATAAATACATATATTTTGAATATATACCTGGTGTGGTCCTCTTTCATTTGGTCACTCAAGAGATTATATACTGGTAAAACAAGCTGCTTTACATTCCTTCAAGACTTAGCCTGAAGGCTGCTCTCCATAGCTACCACTAGGATAGCTTTCAATAAAGGTTGTCTTTAACCTATCTCCAATAAGGGGTTGTTTGGACTGGTGCAAGGTGCCCACTACAAATAGTGGACAGCATATGCCAGGCCAACTTCTCACATTGGTGTGCAGCGTGTGGGATTCCAGCTTGCTATTGTTTTACCAGATGCAATTGAATTGATCAACTGAAAACCACTAAGGGTACCTAAGGTACATATAAATCAAGCTTAGTATACAGTAAGTTCTACTGAACTTAGAGTTGTGTGTTAAGGGATAGCACACCCTTTCTACAACTCAAGAGAGTTTAGTAGGCCACACTAGGGTAGGTAGTGCATACACCACACCTTACTAGTAATGTCTTCAAAGCCAGGACCCAGTGAGTCCTTGCCAGAAGCCAGTGGGCTTCTTCCCTCCAAGTATGATAAACTCCCATTCTTGGAATTGAGAGCATTATGCAATACTAGGAAGCTGAAGGCAGGCAAAAGTGCCAGCACCCAACACCTCAGAGAGGTGCTACTAGCTGATGATCTCAGCAGGCCCCTAGGGTCTGAAGGGGTAGGCAGAGAGGGTGGGGCAGAAAATGAGGAAGGGGTCAGGGGTGAAGAAACCCAGGCCCCCCTCTGAAACTGGCCAGGAAGGTGACAATGACCTTGACCTGGAAAACCCAGCTATTCCTGTGGATGAAGGGGAGGATCAGGATGACCTCACCTTTGTCCCCCAGGAAGAGTTGAGAGTGTGCCAAGAAGGGATAGATCTCCTTCTCAGGAGTCTAACCACTCTGACACCTCAATAGGGACCTCTGTCTCTTCTCATAGGAGAGAATCCTCTCATGAGAGGAGAAAGAGACTGATTCAGTATGAGCAAGCCCAGCTTGAACTCAGAAAACAGCAGTTGGCTATAGACAGGGAGTCCCTAGATCTCTACAAAGAGAGAAAAAAGATGGGACTAGAGTCCCATGGTGGCAGCAATTTCCCCAGAGATAGGGAAAGGTCTTATGACCATAGAAACCTGAGCAAGATTGTCCCTCCCTACCAGAGTGGGGATGACATCCACAAATGGATAACTGCACTGGAGAGGGCCTGTAAAGTACAGAGGGTCCCTCAGGAGCAGTGGGCAGCAATCTTGTGGCTCTCCTTTGCAGACAAAGGTAGAGATAAGCTCCTCACTGTTAGAGAGGAGGATGCTGATAATTACACAGTCTTGAAGAGTGCTCTGATTGATGGGTTTGGCCTAACCACTGAACAATACAGGTTAAAGTTCAGAGATACCCAAAAAGCACAGACTCAAGACTGGGTGGACTTTGTTGATTGTTCTGCCAAGGCTCTGGAAGGTTGGTTATTGGGCAGTAAGGTATGTGACTTCACAGGATTGTACAATCTTATCACGAGGGAGCAGATTCTTAATAATTGTCAAAATCAGCTGTTGCATCAGCACCTGGTGGACTCTGATCTGACCTCTCCCCAAGAATTGGGAAAGAAGGCAGACAAATGGGTCAGAACCAGGGTGAGGCAGAAGGTACAGAACCAAGGTGGTGACCCTAAGAAGCAAGATTCTAAAAACTCTGACAAGGGTGGGGAGAAGGGTAAAAACCAAAAGTCTTCACAAGGCCCCCAAAAATCTTCTTCAGGTGGGGATTCACAGTCTAACAAGGGAAAAGGCCAAAAGAAACCATGGTGCAAGGTCTGTAAGCAAAAGACCCACTGGACCAGTGATTGTACCAAGTCCAAAGACTCTACTCCAGCCCCCACCAATGCCCCTAAGGCACCTGCTCCCCCTAGTGCAGTTACAGTTGGTGGTGGGACTACACAAGCCAAGGGTTTAGTAGGGTTGACCCTGGGTAAAGAGATGAGCTCTGAACTAGTCAGAGAACTCACTCAGTCTGTCCTAGTCTGTGATGGAGGCATGGATGTGACCTCCTCTGTGAGTCCCAGTAATCTGGGCAAGTACAGGCAACAGCCCTTAATCAATGGAAAAGAGGCTTTGGCATTTAGGGACACAGGGGCAAGTGTCACCATGGTGACACAAGACCTTGTGGATCCTGGGCAGATTATACTTGGTGAAATGTACCAAGTGACCAATGCTAGCAATGTCAGAACAGACCATACTCTGGCAGTTGTTAACTTCTCCTGGGGAGGGGTAACTGGCCTTAAGAAGGTTGTGGTAAGTGCAGACCTACCCGTTGAATGCTTGCTTGGCAATGATTTAGAAACTTCAGCTTGGGCAGAAGTGGAGCTCAGGACACATGCAGAAATGCTGGGCATCCATGCAGATGTGTTTGCTGTGACCAGGTCACAAGCCAAAATGTCTAACACTGAACAGGCCTTGGATTCTGGAATAATGGACCAAGTGCCCTCCAAGAAGAGGAGTAGTAGGGTAAAGGCAGTGCCTTCCCCCTTGGCTCAGAAGGAAGATCAGTCTCTTGAGGGGGATGATCTCAGTCCTGAGGAAGGAACTGTCCCAGAGGAGCTTGAACCTGACCAGGTTGAGTTCTTGGGGACAGGGGGCCCTTCCAGGGCAGATCTGAGCCAGGAGCAGCAGAGCTGCCCTACTCTTGAACCCCTCAGTCAGCAAGCTGCTGCTGAGGCTGCTGGGAAAGCTATTGGTCCCCATACGGTGTATTGGGATGATGGACTCTTGTACTCAGAGTGTAGAGACCCCAAGCCTGGTGCCACCAGGAGGTTGGTTATACCTCTGAAGTTCAGGGGCTTCCTATTGACCCTAGCCCATGACATTCCCTTAGCAGGTCACCTGGGCCAGAACAAGACTTGGGACAGAATTGTCCCTCACTTTCACTGGCCCCACATGTCTGAAGACACCAAGGAGTTTTGTCGCTCCTGTGTAACCTGCCAGGCCAGTGGCAAGGCAGGTGGCACTACAAAGGCCCCCTGATACCACTACCTGTGGTGGGGTTCCCTTTGAGAGGGTGGGGATTGACATTGTTGGTCCCATGGATCCCCAAACAGCATCTGGGCACAGGTTTATCCTGGTGGTAGTGGATCATGCCACCAGGTACCCAGAGGCTATTCCCCTTAGGACCACTACAGCACCTGTGGTGGCAAGAGCCCTCCTGGGAATTTTCTCAAGAGTGGGCTTCCCTAAGGAGGTTGTATCAGACAGGGGTGCTAACTTTATGTCTGGATACTTGAAAGCAATGTGGAAGGAGTGTGGAGTGACTTACAAGTTCACCACACCCTATCACCCACAATGCAATGGTTTAGTTGAGAGATTCAACAAAACCTTGAAGGGCATGATTAAAAGGCTCCCAGAAAAGCTTAGGCGAAGATGGGACATACTCTTGCCCTGCCTTTTATTTGCATACAGGGAGGTGCCTCAAAAGGGGTTGGCTACAGCCCTTTTGAACTTTTGTTTGGTCACCCTGTCAGGGGTCCATTGTGCTTGGTGAAGGAAGGATGGGAGTTACCTCTCAAGCCCCCAAAGCAAGACATAGTGGACTATGTACTTGGTCTCCGCTCCAGGATGGCTGAGTACATGAAAAAGGCAACTAAAAACCTTGAGGCTAGCCAGGAACTTCAAAAGCCTGGCATGACCAAAGGCTGTACTGACTGTTTACCAGCCAGGACAGAAGGTGTGGGTGTTG
Organism: Calotriton arnoldi; assembly: GCA_963921515.1. Lineage (NCBI taxonomy): Eukaryota > Metazoa > Chordata > Amphibia > Caudata > Salamandridae > Calotriton > Calotriton arnoldi. Next base: position 93,847 of record CAWUFW010022215.1, on the reverse strand, counting down.
GAGCCAGTGGCCCCAGCAGCTCTCCAAGACAAATGGAGTGGACCCCATACCATTGTTGAACAGAAGGGTGAGGTTACCTATTTAGTAGACCTAGGAACACCCAGGAGTCCCCACAGGGTTCTCCATGTCAACAGGTTAAAACCATATGTGGACAGGGCAGACATGGGCTTGCTCATGGCTACTGATGAGGGACAGGAGGAAGAGAGTGACCCACTCCCTGACCTGCTCTCACAGAACCCTGATGATGGGTCAGTGGATGGTGTAGCCTTGGCAGGCAGCCTCACTGCCCAGCAGCAAACTGATTGCAGACAGGTGCTCAATCAGTTCAGGCACATATTCTCACTGACACCCAGTCAGACCACCTGGTGCACTCATGAAGTGGACATTGGGGACAGTCTGCCTATTAAAAATAAGATTTATAGGCAACCTGACCATGTCAGGGACTGTATCAGGACAGAAGTCCACAAGATGTTGGATTTGGGAGTTATTGAACCCTCAGATAGCCCTTGGGCTAGTCCAGTGGTCCTTGTGCCAAAACCTCACACCAATGGTGGGAAAAGAGAGATGAGGTTTTGTGTGGACTACAGGGGTCTCAATGCAGTCACTAGGACTGATGCCCATCCAATACCTAGGGCAGATGAGCTAATAGACACTTTGGCCTCAGCCAAGTATCTAAGCACATTTGACCTGACAGCTGGCTACTGGCAGATCAGACTAGCTGATGATGCAAAGCCAAAGACAGCATTCTCAACCCATAGTGGGCATTATCAATTTGTGGTGATGCCCTTTGGTCTGAAGAATGCACCTGCCACTTTTCAGAGATTGGTGAATACAGTCCTTACAGGTCTGGAAGCCTATAGTGCAGCATATCTAGATGATATTGCTGTCTTTAGCTCCACCTGGGAGGATCACCTGGTCCACCTCAGAAATGTTTTGCAGGCCCTGCAGAAAGCAGGCCTGACTATCAAGGCCACCAAGTGCCAGATAGGGCAGAGTCAGGTTGTGTACCTGGGCCACCTTGTGGGTGGAGGCCAGGTTCAACCACTGCAGAGCAAGATCCAGACCATCATGGACTGGACTGCTCCAACTACCCAGACTCAGGTGAGAGCCTTTTAGGCCTGACTGGGTACTATAGGAGATTTGTCAAGGGGTATGGATCAATAGTGACACCCCTGAATGACTTAACTTCCAAGAAAATGCCCAAAAGGTTCAGTGGACAGTTAGCTGTCAAAAGGCATTTGATGACCTAAAGCAGGCAATGTGCACTGCTCCCATTCTACAGAGTCCTGATTACTCCAAGAAGTTCATTGTCCAAACAGATGCATCTGAATTGGGGGTAGGGGCTGTACTGTCACAATTGAATGATGAAGGTCAGGATCAGCCAGTAGCTTTTATTAGCAGAAGGCTGACCCCTAGAGAGAAACGTTGGTCAGCCATTGAGAGGGAGGCCTTTGCTGTGGTCTGGGCTCTGAAGAAGTTGAGGCCATACTTGTTTGGTACTCACTTCCTTGTTCAAACAGACCATAAGCCCCTCTTATGGCTAAAACAAATGAAGGGTGAAAACCCCAAACTGCTTAGGTTGTCCATTTCCCTACAGGGGATGGACTTCACAGTGGAACATAGACCTGGGAGTAACCATGCCAATGCAGATGGACTCTCTAGGTGCTTCCACTTAGAACATGAAGACTTAACTGGGCAAGGTTAGTTTAATGTCCCTACGTTTGGGGGGTTGTGTAGGAGAGTAGGATCTGCTTCACTTGGTACCCCCACTTTTGCTGATGCTTCACTGTTTTTCGACCTTAGTCTGGCTGGGGCCCTGCTAATCAGAACCCCAGCCTAGCTGCTTCCTCTCTAAAATGGTTTCCATGTGCCTTAGGCACATCTCTGATTGGAATCTGGAGTGCCCTTATAAGTCCCTAGTATATGGTATACTATGTACCCAGGGCATAGGTACCTCAGAGGCCTACCAGGGGCTGCAGCATGTATTATGCCACCCCTGGAAGGCCATCCAAAATGACACCGCAGGTCTGCTACTGCAGCCTGGGTAAGGTGGTGCATGCACCCCTTACTGTGATATAGGCTACCTATATCACTACATACATACACACATATAAACCTATAAGTCACTCCTATGGCAGGCCTTATCAATCCTGAAGGCAGAGTGCTTGGTTCCTATGTGAGAGGGTGCCCCTGCATGAGCAGAGCCCCTCTGCAGCGTTCGGAGACCCTTCTCTGATGCTGTTTGTAGTGCAGCCTGACCATATACTCTTAAGCGCATTATAACCTCGCGTTAAATGCTAACTTTGGGATGGCTGCACGGAAACATGTCGTGTTTGGTGTCAAACATCTTGGAATACTACCCCCCGCCAGTTCTGGCGGCGGGAGTAGCATTCCACCCTTCTAGAGGGAGAGACATGTACACACCGGCCTGCCCGGTAACTTCTTTCCAAGTCCTGGCATCACAAAATGGATGCCGCTGCCACAGACACGAGTCTGGCCTCCTGCTGCTGACCGAAACTCCAGCAGGGGAGGCCTGGACAATAGGTTTCCTGACCCAGGGAGGTGTAACCACCTCCCCAGACAGGATAGTGTGTATTGGGGCTGGGCGGGAGCACTCTCTGGTGCTTTGAAGGCCTGCACTGGGGGCACATTTGGTGTCCCTGTGCATACCCCAGTTCAAACCGGCTCAGGGGCTTCCAGCCCCTGCTCTGGCGCGAAACTGGACAAAGGGAAAGGGTGTAACCACCCCTCTGCCCTGACCCTCCCATAGGTGGGTCCCCAGAGTATGTCCAACCCCCTAACTTGGTATAAGTATGGGACCCCAGTCCTTAGGACTTTAGATTTACCTGGACGAAACTCTGACACAGAATCCTGGACCTTCGACGCTCTACTTTAAGATTAGAGGACTGAAGAATCTCCCTTGGGGTCAAGGAGTGACTCCCCTGCTTGGCAGGCACCAATGAAGCAATTGTCCGGTCTGCATCGCTGAAGCTCCCGCCAGACGCCAAAGTCTTTGCATCACCAGAGGTGGATTTCCAGACTTCCCCGAGGCTACCCTGAGTCCCCAGCAAAGCTGAGGCCCGTGGCTATCGTGGGTAACGTGGAACCGTGACCCCTGGACACTGCGCACATTTGCAAGTGCATCCTCTTCTGGGTCTCCCACGAAGTTGTGCTTTGGGCTCCGAGGAGCCCCAGCCTCCAGCACCGAAGATCACTGGCCTCCACTCCACGAGTGTCCTGTGAGCCAGCTCCAAGTGCGTCCACTCGAGGCTCCTTCGCGGTCGCTAGTCCGTTGGCTAGTAGGCCCTCCCGAAGGCCAATCTTCTTCTGCTTGGGCTCCCTGGTTGCTCCAGGCGTGCCCTGACTTACCCTTGCTGGGTGAGTCCCTCAGACCTTGCTGGTCTGCACCATCGTCCTTCTTCCATTTCCACGAGACTTGCCGTTGCTAAGGCTTGTTGGGTCCAATCCGGTCGCCGACACCCCTGCAATCGACAGACGTCGTGGGACAGCTCGAATCCCTGACCTTGACTGGTAGGTCGCTCCCCCACCACACAGCTCCGTCTGTGTGCCCTGCTGCTGCCCCTGATTGTGCTCGTTTTTCCTTTCTGTGCCCCCTTGCTGCCCCTGATTGTGCTCGTTTTTTCCTTTCTGTGCCCCCTTGCTGCCCCTGATTGTGCTCGTTTTTTCCTTTCTGTGCCCCCTTGCTGCCCCTGATTGTGCTCGTTTTTCCTTTCTGTGCCCCCTTGCTGCCCCTGATTGTGCTCGTTTTTCCTTTCTGTGCCCCCTTGCTGCCCCTGATTGTGCTCGTTTTTTCCTTTCTGTGCCCCCTTGCTGCCCCTGATTGTGCTCGCTTTTTTCCTTTCTGTGCCCCCTTGCTGCCCCTGATTGTGCTCGTTTTTTCCTTTCTGTGCCCCCCTTGCTGCCCCTGATTGTGCTCGTTTTTCCTTTCTGTGCCCCCTTGCTGCCCCTGATTGTGCTCGCTTTTCCTTTCTGTGCCCCCTTGCTGCCCCTCATTGTGCTAGTTTTTTCCTTTCTGTGCCCCCTTGCTGCCCCTCATTGTGCTAGTTTTTCCTTTCTGTGCCCCCTTGATGCCCTGATTGTGCTCGCTTTCCCTTCTGTGCCTGTTTCCCGCCGCTTCGCCCCTGCGGCCCCGCCCCCTCACTGCCCATTCGCTGCCCCATTCCCTGCTCCTCCCTCCCACCTCCCCATTTATGGCGGCCGCTGTGCGGCCGCGCAGCGGACGTGCGCAGCGGGCGCGCCGCTGGCGCGCCGAGGCGTGCCTAAGGCAAGCCCGTCTGCGCCCGTCCGCGCCGTGACCGCGCCCAGCGCCAGACCCCCTGGTCCGGGCATCCCCGCGCCCGCCACATCAACAGACGCCGATACGACGCCAGCACCCTCCACGCACTCAACCCCGGAAAAGATCACGCCTGCTACCAGGCCACCCCGAAGCGCACCCAAGGGCCCTTCACCTGCCGGAACTGCAGCTTCGCCAGCACCCGCCCCGCCAAACCACCGCCCAGGAAAGAACCCAACTACCTCAGATGCATCCTCAACACCCGCTCCGCCCGCAAACACGCCATCGAACTCTGGGACCTTCTCGACTCAACCTCCCCAGACGTCGCATTCCTGACGGAGACCTGGCTGAATCCCGCTTCAGCCCCCGACATCGCCATTGACATCCCGGACGGATACAAGATCACCCGCAGGGACCGCACCAACGGAGTCGGAGGAGGCATCGCCATCGTCCACAGGAACACCCTCAGAGTCTCAACCAACACCGACGACACCCTCAGCACCGCCGAACACATGCACTTCCAGATCCACACCGATCTCAAAACCACCCTCAGAGGAACCCTCATCTACAGACCCCCCGGACCCCGACCACAGTTCAGCGATTCCATCGCTGACTTCGTCAGCACACACACCATCGCCTCCACGGACTAGATCCTCCTCGGGGACCTGAACTTCCACCTCGAGAACAACAAGGACACCAACTCCACCACCCTGATCGACAACCTCACCACCCTCGGACTCAGACAGCTCGTGACTACACCCACCCACGCCGCCGGCCTCACGCTCGACTCCATCTTTTCCGCAAGCCCACACGTCTCCTTCAACCACACCTCCGAACCCCACTGGACTGACCACCACTGCATCCACTTCACCTACAGGAAGCCCACCACGCACCACCGCACCGAACAAATGCCTCGCCGCTGCTGGAGCAGAGTCACGGAAGACCAGCTAACCACAACCCTCGCCCTGAGCCCACCCGCCGAACCCTCCGACCCCGACACCGCCACCCGCAACCTCAGACAGTGGATCGACGACTACGCCAACACCCTCGCCCCGCTCAAGAATCCGCCCAACAGCCACACCAGCAAGAAAGCCACCTGGTTCACCGAAGACCTCCAGGCCTCCAAACGAACATGCCGAAAACTGGAGAAGATCTGGCTCCACGAACGGACAGCGGACAGCTACGCCGCCCACAACAGCGCCACCTGCAGTCACCATCACCTCATCAGATCCGCCAAAAGGGCTTCACTCAAAGACCGCCTAGACAACAACGCACACAACAGCAAAGAGCTCTTCAACATCGTGAAGGAACTCTCCAACCCCAGCTCCAACACCAACGACATCCAGCCGTCGCGAGACCTGTGCGACTCACTGGCCACCTTCTTCCACCGCAAAATCGCCGACATCCACGACAGCTTCAACACCACGACCGCCCCGGCAACCACCGAGACCACTGCCCCCACAACCACCAACCGCCTGCTCTCCTGGACCAACATCAACGACGAGGACACCAGCGAGATCATGAACACCATCCACTCCGGTTCACCGCTAGACCCGTGCCCTCACCACATCTTCAACAAAGCCAGTACAGCCATCGCGCCCCATCTCCGGAAAATAATCAACATCTCCTTCGAGACAGCAACCTTCCCGGAAAGCTGGAAGCACGCCGAGATCACCGCCTTACTCAAGAAACCCAAGGCAGACCCCAAGGACCTCAAGAACTTCCGACCCATCTCTCTGCTCCCGTTCCCCGCGAAGGTCACCGAGAAAATCATCAACAAACAACTGACCCGCTACCTCGAGGAGAACAACATCCTGGACCCTTCCCAGTCCGGCTTCCGCAGCAACCACAGCACCGAAACCGCCCTCATCGCCGCCACCGATGACATCAGGACCCTGCTAGACAACGGAGAAACAGCAGCCCTCATCCTCCTGGACCTATCAGCCGCCTTCGACACGGTCTGCCACCACACACTACGAACACGCCTTCACGACGCCGGGATCCAAGAGAAGGCCCTGGACTGGACCACATCCTTCCTTTCCGGCAGAACACAAAGCGTCCGCCTCGCCCCCTTCCGATCCAAGGCCACCAAGATCATCTGCGGCGTACCCCAAGGCTCCTCCCTCAGCCCAACGCTGTTCAACATCTACATGGCACCCCTCGCCCAAGTCGCCCGACAGCACAACCTCAACATCATCTCCTACGCCGACGACACCCAGCTGATCCTCTCCCTCACCAAAGACCCTCACACCGCCAAAGCCCACCTCCACGAAGGAATGAAGGCCGTCGCCGAATGGATGAGGACCAGCCGCCTGAAGCTGAACTCGGACAAGACGGAGGTCCTCATCCTTGGTTCCAACCCTTCAGCCTGGGACGACTCCTGGTGGCCAACATCACTGGGAACAGCCCCGCCACCCACCGACCACGTACGCAACCTAGAGGTCATCCTCGACCCCACCCTCTCCATGACTAAGCAGGTCAACGCCGTTTCCTCATCCTGCTTCAACATCCTCCGAATGCTCCGCAGGATCTTCAAGTGGATCCCCACCGAAACAAGAAAAACAGTCACCCAGGCCCTCGTCACCAGCAGGCTGGACTACGGAAACGCCCTCTAAGCAGGAACGACGGCTAAGCTCCTGAGACGGCTGCAACGCATCCAGAACGCCTCTGCACGTCTTATCCTCGACATCCCCGACGCAGCCACATCACACCCCACCTCAGAGACCTGCACTGGCTCCCTGTCAACAAGAGGATAACCTTCAAGCTCCTCACCCACGCACACAAAGCACTCCACAACTCCGGACCAGCCTACCTCAACAGACGACTCAGCTTCTACACCCCCACCCGCCAGCTCCGCTCGACCAGCCTCGCCCTCGCCACAGTCCCCCGCATCCGGAAAACGACCGCCGGCGGCAGATCCTTCTCCCACCTCGCCGCCAAGACCTGGAACACCCTCCCCACCAACCTCCGACAGACCCAAGACCTACTGGCCTTCAGAAGACTCCTCAAGACCTGGCTCTTCGATCAGTAGCAGCACCACCCCCCTCTTCCCCCAGTGCCTTGAGACCCTCGCGGGTATGTAGTGCGCTTTATAAGTGACATGATTGATTGATTGATTGATTGAATCCAGCTCCTGGTCGTCGTCGACGCCTCCTGGACCTCGTGGCTGAAGAGTCAAGACGACCGTCAACCTACCTGAAGCACTCGACATCGGTGGGCATCTGCTCATCGCCTTCCTGGTCACTGGCTAGTGACCCAGACTCTGTCCCCTCTGCTTTCAGGTTCTTCAGATCTTCGATCCACCTTTGGATCCACCCGAACACTTTCGACTTGGCCGCCAGCAGCACTTTGCAGCAGATCGCCATTGAAAACGACGACGAAACCCGACCCCGAAAGACACCTATGCACCCGGCTTCCCTGGGTGAGGTAACTCGAGTACTCTGGTGCTCCCGTGGGTATAGACTCTAGAACAACCCAGTTCTAAAGGGGTTTGCTCCAAGTCCTCCTCTAAGTGTCCCTTTTCTTTAAAACTCCAACCGCGACATTCCCCATAGAAGTCAACGGCGATTCGCGGCTGTGTTCCTACACTGCACGTGTCCCCCGTGGGTCCCCTGTGTAACTACCTTGGGTGGTTCCTTGTGGTCCAAGCACTTCTACAGGCTCTAGGCCCTGTGTCTAGCTCAGTCGTGGTTCTTATACCACTTTATTGGTATATGGTTTGGTACGCCCCTAGGGCTCAAACGTGTATTTGTGCTATTACTGTTGATAACTAACTTATAACTCATGTACTTCGAACTCTAGCCTCATAAAGAGACTAGAGGGGTGTGTTTAGCAATAAATACATATATTTTGAATATATACCTGGTGTGGTCCTCTTTCATTTGGTCACTCAAGAGATTATAGACTGGTAAAACAAGCTGCTTTTCATTCCTTCAAGACTTAGCCTGAAGGCTGCTCTCCATAGCTACCACTAGGATAGCTTTCAATAAAGGTTGTCTTTAACCTATCTCCAATAAGGGGTTGTTTGGACTGGTGCAAGGTGCCCACTACAAATAGGCCAACTTCTCACACCCCTTAAAACTTAAGAGTTTCTAGGGCCCACACCCACGTGAGTACCGAAATACTCGAGTTACCTCACCCAGGGAAGCCGGGTGCATACGTGTTAAAAGGTGTCGGGAATTGTCATCGTTTTCAATGGCGATCGTCTGGAAAGTGCTGCTGCCGTGAAGATGAAGAGTGTCCGGAGCGACCCAAGCCTGGATCAGGAAAGAGGAAGACCTGAAAGCAGAGGGGACAGAGTCTGGGTCACTAGCCAGTGCCCAGGGGCACGATAGTCGAATGCCCTCAGATGTCGGGTGCTTCAGGTGAGTTGACTGGTGCCTTGACTCTTCAGCCACGAGGTCCAGGAGGTGTCGACGATGGCCAGGAGCTGGAATCGAGCTGTCCCACGAAGTTTGTCGAGTGCTGCTGTGTCGGCGACCAGATTGGACCCAACAAGCCTTGGCAATGGCAAGTCATGGGGAAATGAAGAAAAGGCTGCGATGCTTACCAGCAAGGTCTGTGGGACTCACCCAGCAAGGGTAGGTCAGGGCACTTCTGGAGCAACCAGGAAAGCCCAAGCAATTGAAGAGTTGCCTTCGTGGGGACCCACTAGCCAACGGACTAGGGATCGCAAAGGAGCCTCGAGTGGTCGCACTTGGAGCTAGCCCACAGAGCACTCGTGAAGTGTAGGCCAGTGATCTTTGCTGCAGTTGGTGCTCGGGGCTAGGGCTACTTGGAACCCAAAGCACGGCTTCGAGAGATGTCAGGAAGTTGGTGCACTTGCAAATGTGCTCGATGTCCAGGGGTCACGGTTCCATGTTACCCATGACAGCTATGGGCCTCAGCTTTGCTGGGGACTCAGGACAGCCTCAGGGAAGTCTGGAAATCCACCTCTGGTGATGCAAAGACTTTGGCGTCCAGCGGGAGCTTCAGTGATGCAGACCGGACAAATGCTTCGTTGGTGCCTGCCAAGCAGGGGAGTCACTCCTTGACCCCAAGGGAGATTCTTCAGTCCTCTAATCTTGATGTAGAGCGTCGAAGCTCCAGGATTCGGCTTCAGAGTTTCATCCAGGGATATCTAAAGTCCTGTTGCCAGGGTTCCCTTACTTATACTAAGAAAGGGGGTTGGACTAGCTCTGGGGACCCACCTATGGGAGGGTTTGGAAAGAGGGGTGGCTACACCCATTTCCTTTGTCCAGTTTTGTGCCAGAGCAGGGGCTGGTAGCACCTGTAACCGGTTTGAACTGGGGTATGCACGAGGACACCAAATGTGCCCCCAGTGCAGGACTTCAAAGCACTCAGAGAGTGCACCCACCCAGCCCCAATCCACTAAGGCCTGTCTGGGAGGTGGTAACACCTCCCTGCGACAGGAAACCTATTGTCCAGGCCTCCCCTGCCGGAGTTTCGGCCAGCAGCAGGAGGCCAGACTCGTGTCTGTGGCTGCAGCATCCATTTTGTGATGCCAGGGCTCTGTTTAGTTGGTACCGGGTATACCGGTACTGCCATGTCTCTCCCTCTAGAAGGGTGGGATCATACTCCCACACCAGTTACTGGTGTGGGGGTATGATTCCAAGGTGTTTGACACCAAACACGACATGTTTCCGTGCAGCCATCCCAAAGTTGGGCCTCCACTGTACTCCTTCTCAGGGCCTGGGTGTGCAGGGCCTCCACTGTACTCCTCTCCCTGGCCCAGGTCTGCAGGACCTCCACTGTACTCCTCTCCAGGTCCTCGGTGTGCAGGGCCTCCACTGTACTCCTCTCCAGGGCATGGGTGTCCAGGGCCTCCACTGTACTCCTGTCTGGGGCCTGGGTGTGCAGGGCCTCCACTGTACTCCTCTCCGGGGCCTGGGTGTGCAGGACCTCCACTGTACTCCTCTCCGGGGCCTGGGTGTGCAGGGCCTCCACTGTACTCCTCTCCAGGGCCTGTGTGTGCGGGGCCTCCACTGTACTCCTCCCAGGGCCTGGGCGTGCGGGGTCTCCACTGTACTCCTCTCTGGGGCCTCGGTGTGCAGGGCCTCCACTGTACTCCTCTCCAGGGCCTGGGTGTGCAGGGCCTCCACTGTACTCCTCTCCAGGGCCTGGGTGTGCAGGGCCTCCACTGTGCTCCTCTCCGGGGCCTGGGTGTGGAGGGACTCCACTGTACTCCTCCCCCGAGGCTCGGTGTGCATGGCCTCCACTGCATTCCTGTACTGTATTCAGTGTGCACCCCCTCCACTGTACCCCTGTCCGGGGCCTGGGTGTGCAGGGCCTCCACTGTACTCCTCCCAGGGCCTGGGTGTGAAGGACCTCCATTGTACTCCTCCCAGAGCCTGGGTGTGCAGGGCCTCCACTGTACTCCTCCACCAGGGCCTGGGTTTCAGGGCCTCCACTGTACTCCTCCCCCGGGGCCTGGGTATGCAGGACCTCAAATGCACTCCTCCCCCAGGGCCTTGGTGTGCATGGCCTCCACTGTACTCCTCCCCGGGGTCCTGGGTATGCAGGACTTCCACTGTACTCCTCCCCAGGGCCTGGGTGTGTAGGGCCTTGACTGTACTCCTCCATAAGGCCTGGGTGTGCAGGACCTCCACTGCACTCCTCTCCGGGGCCTGGGTGTGCAAGACCTCCACTGTACTCCTCTCCAGGGTCTGGGTTTGCAGGGCCTCCACTGTACTCCTCACAGGGCCTGGGTGTACAGGGCTCCACTGTACTCCTCCATGGGGCCCGGGTGTGCAGGACCTCCACTGTACTCCCCACAGGGCCTGGGTGTGCAGGACCCACTATACTCCTCCCGGGGCCTGGGTATGCAGGGCCTCCACTGTACTCCTCCCAGGGCCTGGATGTGCTGGGCCTCCACTGTACTCTTCAGGGCCTGGGTGTGCAGGGCCCCCACTGTTCTCCTCCAAGGCCTGGTGTGCAGTGCCTCCACTGTACTCCTCTCTGGATCCTGGGTGTGCAGGGCCTCCACTGTACTCCTCCCAACCAGAGTGAGCAGGGCCTCAACAGTACTCCTCTCTGAGGTCTGGGTGTGCAGGGCCTCCACTGTACTCCTCCCAACCAGAGTGAGCAGGGCCTCAACAGTACTCCTCTCTGGGGTCTGTGTGTGCAGGGCCTCCACTGTACTCCTGTACTTTACTGAGTGTGCATAACCTCCACTGTACTCTTCCCAGGGCCTGGGTGTGCTGGGCCTCCACTGTAATCCTCCAGGGCCTGGGTGTGCAGGACCTCCACTGTACTCCTCCCCGGGGTCCAGGTGTGCAGGACCTCCACAGTACTCCTCCTGACCAGAGAGAGCAGGGCCTCAACAGTACTCCTCTCTGAGGCCTGGGTGTGCAGGGCCTCCACTGTACTCCTGTACTGTGAAGGAAGTGACCCACTTGGGGACACCCGGGTCTCCTAGGACCACCTCTCAGCCTTCCATATGTAGTGCTAGAGGCACTCTTGTGGTCTGATACCCTGTGATGACCTTTGACTACCATTATTTTAACTGACTTTAGTGTGTTATTTTATTCTAGTCTGAATGTACGATGTCCTGCATATGCCTTGCTTCTTTTACAAGTTTCTTTCTTGTAATCTTTCTGTCTTTCAGTGGGAGGTGTCATGGAGTAGGACAGCCTTGCCAAGAACAGAGGTGTGGAATGTACTTTTTGGTCTCAAAGTGCAGTGTTGTGGGCAGTGATGCACACATGTGCTCGGTGTTGTACATTGAGAGATGAAGTATGTGAATCTATAAGCAGTTGTGCACAATTGTGCATTGTGTTGTACATTGATGAGAATTATGAAGTTCTTACTATTGGCTTTGACATGGCCTCATGTCATTCTGAATTCTGACTTTGCTTTGCTTCAGATTTTCTGCGTGCACAGCAGCGCTTGCAAGTTGTTTGGGTTAATCACGTTCAAGGTCTTTTTGTTTTGTGAGAGATTGTTTAATGTACTTTCGTGAGCTTCATCAAGATAAAGGCTGGAACATGCGAGATTTGGAGAAGGGGACGTGAGAACTCCTTCCTGCCATGGGAGTGCTTGCTTGGAACCTGGCCACTTCTGGTAAAACATTTCAATATCAGCAAGAGTCATTACAGTAGAAGAGGCAGCTTCTGTTAATTCCTTATAATAAGCTGTGGGATTTTTCCTAGGATAAGGAAAAGTAGCTGTAATGGCTAAAACCTCACTTCTTTTCCATGGAGTATAAAACCATTGCTCCTGGAAACGAGCAGCCATGGCCTGTCTGGTGGTCACACCATGCTGATCTGTCAATGCAGGTATTTCTGGATGATAAATTGGGTGGACTTCACGCATAGGGAACTGAGTTATTTGAGTAGGGCTCTTATCATACAACCGACCTCTATAAGAAACTATGGTAGAAATATTACCAAACACCTGTCCCGGTCCTAAATCAGTAACATAAACACGGTCTCTAATATAAAATAATATTTGGGGAGCCTCCGACCTAATGTGTGAATGCCAAAGATCAATCAATGTAGCAGACATATGTTGAAGAGCATAATGTTGTAAAAAGGGCTCAAAATCATGTATAACTCGCATAAATATCTTCCACGCTATAAACTGCATTACGAGCCCACCGCATGGTCTGACTCGCTATTGTACTCTTCTCTTCCTTCCCTACTTCAGATCGCATCAATGGACCTGATCGTTCCCTAAATCTCACCAAATACCTGTCTTCAAACCTACGTACAGGGGTATCAGCATCCAAAAACATCGGGGGATGAATAACTGCAGGAGGAGGGGTAATAGGAGTAGTAGGTAGAACTGTAGTCAATGATTGCACCGGAGGAGAAAGAACAGAGGGCACAAGAGTAGGGGCAGTAGATGTAATAGAAGTTACAGTTTTCAAGGATGGCGAAAGGAGAGAAAGAATTGGAGGCACGGTAACCGGGCTGTGAGTATAACGGTTGCAGATACAAGGTCAGGTTCAGCGGACTAAACAAGCAGCTGTGTCTGCAAAGGAACAACAGGGTATATTCTCTGCGGGGCATAAGGAGGCAGGGGTCGAGTATCTAACAACTCCTCTACAAAGGTATCATCATCCTCTTTGACCACATAAGACTTGTTGATATGCAACCAAAATCTCCTATCCTCACATTCTATTCCTGTCTCCTGCTTTTCTCTATCATACACCACAGCTTTCTGTGTAAGAGTCTGCATCCTTCCTTTCCGTGCATCTTTCTCCATTTTTAACTGTCTTTGCTTAGCCTCTTTCTGCCAAGTTCGAAGAGAGTCAAATATCGACTCTCTACTTCGCCTCTTAAACAACTGTTCCTGTAAAAAGCCAATCTTCTGTTCATCAAAAGAGCCTGTCAAAGGCCACTGCAACTCGGCATTGTCCCTTGTATATTTGTGCCATAATGTACTAAACATAATGGGGCCAAGACCATGTTTCACATACATATCAAAATTAGGGCTGCCTGCAAGCTAAGCTTCTTCCAACCGGGCATCTGCAGAACAACAACGACAACACAAACTCCAAAGCTTACTGAAGCCAGGCATTGCAAAGGAAAACAAAATTGTTATTTTTACATGGCAAAGTATTTGCAAACACTTTTTATCAAGACAGTCCTTAGACCGTACCAAAATCCAACCCAAATGATACCATATCCACAAAGAACCAAAAAAACTCACCTGATATCAGTAGTACAAACGAACCAGTTCTCCATTGCCGACTCCTCAGACCAAACAGTCAAATCAAGGGTTTCGCTGTTCAGGACTCCAGTCGGGATTACCGCTGGGCGAGGCACCGTCCGGTGGGACAGAAGGAGCAGCTGCGAGTAACAGAAACTCTTTGTGCAGGGATCCTTGAGCCGTCATTCCGACCCGACGATGCCCTCGTCCTTCCCCCCATCTGCGGCAAGGGGATGGATCAATCACCCGAAGGAGTCCCTGTTCGGGCGCCAACTGAAGGAAGTGACTGGCTAGGGGCCACCCGGGTTTCCTAGGACCACCTCTCAGCCTTCCATACCAAATGAAGAGTCGGAGGAACAGTGGAGAATATACCAATAATTGTTTTATTCAGATGCACTCAGAGTAGAGCCCTGTCTGCACAGTCTTGAAGAATGGTACAGAGGGAACTGAAATCAACAAGCATAGAGATACATAATGTACGTTTCATAGTAGGGCACAGACACACCTACAGTGGAAGTTTCCAGACAGATGTAGCTGGGCAATGAAATATGAAAAATAGGTTTTGGTTCTCGTATCTCACACAATCTAGCACAGTCCAAGGTCGTTTCACCCTGCGCCCGCCACCAGACAAGTGGGAGAGGGCCTCTATCTAGTGAGAAAGGTATGTGCTAATATGAACAGTCTATTCATTACCAAAGCAAAACTTCAACATTTCAGAAACGAAACTTAACAGAGGCTTTTTCTCGGAAACAGTAAAGGATTAGTTTCAATCATCATTCAAAATGGCGTCTAAACCGAAAATGGTGCTGCGAATGCTAACTTATATAGGGCACTGCATAAGCAATCTCGGGTCTATTCTAACAACTTTACTGAGTGTGCACTCCCTCCACTGCACTCCTCTCAGGGCCTGGGTGTGCACTCCCTCCACTGTACTCCTCTCAGGGCCTGGGTGTGCAGGAGCTCCACTGTACTCCTGTCCGGGGCCTGGGTGTGCAGGACCTCCACTGTACTCCTGTCCGGGGACTGGGTGTGCAGGGCCTCCACTGTACTCCTCCCAGGGCCTGGGTGTCAGGGCCTCCACTGTACTCCTCCCAGAGCCTGGGCGTGCAGGGCCTCCACTGTACTCCTCCTAGGGTCTGGGTGTGCAGGGCCTCCACTGTACTCCTCCATAAGGCCTGGGTGTGCAGGGCCCCCACTGTACTCCTCCCCGGGCCCCGTGTATGCAGTGTCTCCACTGTACTCCTCCCAGGGCCTGGGTGTGCAGGACCTCCACTGTACTCGACCCAGGGCCTGGGTATGCAGGGCCTCCACTGTACTCCTCCCCGGGGCCTGGGTATACAGGGCCTCCACTGTACTCCTCTCCAGGGCCTCCACTGTGCTCCTCTCCGGGGCCTGGGTGTGCAGGGCCTCCACTGTACTCCTCCCAGGGCCTGGGTGTGTAGGGCCTCCACTGTACTCCTCTCCGAGGCCTGGGTGTGCAGGGTCTCCACTGTACTTCTCCCTGGGCCCCGGGTATGCAGGGCCTCCACTGTACTCCTCTCCAGGGCCTGGGTGTGCAGGGCCTCCACTGTACTCCTCTCCAGGGCCTGGGTGTGCAGGGCCTCCACTGTACTCCTCTCCAGGGCCTGGGTGTGCAGGGCCTCCACTGTACTCCTCTCCGGGGCCTGGGTGTGCAGGGCCTCCACTGTACTCCTCCCGGGGCCTGGGTGTGCAGGGCCTCCACTGTACTCCTCCCCCAGGGCCTGGGTGTGCAGGGCCTCCACTGTACTCCTCCCAGGGCCTGGATGTGCAGGGCCTCCACTGTACTCCTCCCAGGGCCTGGATGTGCAGGGCCTCCACTGTACTCCTCCCAGGATCTGGGTGTGCAGGGCCTCCTCTGTACTTCTCTCTGGGGCCTGGGTGTGCAGGACCTCCACTGTACTCCTCTCCATTGCCCGGATGTGCAGGGCCTCCACTGTACTCCTCCCCGGGCCCCGGGTATGCAGGGTCTCCACTGTACTCCTCCCAGGGCCTGGGTGTGCAGGACCTCCACTGTACTCCTCCCAGGGCCTGGGCGTGCAGGGCCTCCACTGTACTCTTCCCGGGCCCCGGGTATGCAGGGTCTCCACTGTACTCCTCCCAGGGCCTGGGTGTGTAGGACCTCCACTGTACTTGTCCCAGGGCCTGGGTGTGCAGGGTCTCCACTGTACTCCTCCCAGGGCCTGGGTATGCAGGGCATCCACTGTACTCCTCTCCAAGGCCTGGGTGTGCAGGGTATCCACAGTACTCCTCTCCAAAGCCTAGGTGTGCAGGACCTCCACTGTACTCCTCTCTGGGGCCTGGGATGCAGGGCCTCCTCTGTACTCCTCACAGGGCCTGGCTGTGCAGGACCTCCACTGTACTCCTGTCTGGGTCCTGGGTGTGCAGGGCCTCCACTGTACTCCTCTCCAGGGCCAGGGTGTGCAGGGCCTCCACTGTACTCCTGTCCAGGGCCAGGGTGTTCAGGACCTCCACTGTACTCCTGTCTGGGGCCTGGGTGTGCAGGGCATCCACTGTACTCCTCTCCAGGGCCAGGGTGTGCAGGGCCTCCACTATACTCCTCCCCCGGGGCCTGGGTGTGCAGGGCCTCCACTGTACTCCTCCCCCGGGGCCTGGGTGTGTAGGGCCTCCACTGTACTCCTCCCCCGGGGCCTGGGTGTGCACTCCCTCCACTGTACTCCTCTCCCGGGGCCTCCACTCTACTCCTCCCCCGGGTCCTGGGTTTGCAGGCCCTCCACTGTACTCCTCCCGGGCCTGTGTGTGCAGGGCCTCCACTGTACTCCTCTCTGGGGCCTGGGTGGGCAGGGCCTCCACTGTACTCCACTCCAGGGCCTGGGTGTGCAGGCCCTCCACAGTACTCCTCCAAGGGCCTGGGTATGCAGGGCCTCCACTGTATTCCTGCCCGGTTCCTGGGTGTCAGGGCCTCCACCGTACTCCTCCCAGGGCTTTGGTGTGCAGGGCCTCCACCGTACTCCTCCCGGGCCTGGGTGTGCAGGTCCTCCACTGTACTCCTCTGTGGTGCCCGGCTGTGCAGGGCCTCCACTGTACTACCCCGAGGCCTGGGTGTGCAGGGCCTTCACTGTACTCCTCTCCAGGGCCTGGGTGTGCAGGGCCTCTACTGTACTCCTCCCAGGGTCTGGGTGTGCAGGGCCTCCTCTGTACTTCTCTCTGGGGCCTGGGTGTGCAGGACCTCCACTGTACTCCTCTCCAGGGCCCGGATGTGCAGGGCCTCCACTGTACTCCTCCCCGGGCCCCGGGTATTCAGGGTCTCCACTGTACTCCTCCCAGGGCCTGGGTGTGTAGGACCTCCACTGTACTTGTCCCAGGGCCTGGGTGTGCAGGGTCTCCACTGTACTCCTCCCAGGGCCTGGGTGTGCAGGGCATCCACTGTACTCCTCTCCAAGGCCTGGGTGTGCAGGGCATCCACTGTACTCCTCTCCAAGGCCTAGGTGTGCAGGACCTCCACAGTACTCATCTCCAAGGCCTAGGTGTGCAGGACCTCCACTGTACTACTCTCTGGGGCCTGGGATGCAGGGCCTCCTCTGTACTCATCACAGGGCCTGGGTGTGTAGGGCCTGCACTGTACTCCTCTCCAGGGCCAGGGTGTGCAGGGCCTCCACTATACTCCTCCCCTGTGGCCTGGGTGTGCAGGGCCTCCACTGTACTCCTCCCCCGGGGCCTGGGTGTACAGGGCCTCCACTGTACTCCTCCCCCGGGGCCTGGGTGTGCACTCCCTCCACTGTACTCCTCTCCCGGGGCCTCCACTCTACTCCTCCCCGGGTCCTGGGTTTGCAGGCCCTCCACTGTACTCGACCCAGGGCCTGGGTGTGCAGGGCCTCCACTCTACTCCTCCCCCAGGTCCTGGGTTTGCAGGGCCTCCACTGTACTCCTCACAGGGCCTGGGTGTGCAGGGCCTCCACTGTACTCCTCTCCAGGGCCTGGGTGTGCAGGGCCTCCAATGTACTCCTCTCCAGGGCCTGGGTGTGCAGGGCCTCCACTGTACTCCTCCCAGGGTCTGGGTATGCAGGGCCTCCACTGTACTCCTGTCCAGTGCCTGGGTGTCAGGGCCTCCACCGTACTCCTCCCAGGGCTTTGGTGTGCAGGGCCTCCACTGTACTCCTCCCGGGCCTGGGTGTGCAGGGCCTCCACTGTACTCCTCTCTGGGGCCTGGGTGTGCAGGGCCTCCACTGTACTCCTCTCCAGGGCCTGGGTGTGCAGGGCCTCCACTGTCCTCCTCCAAGGGCCTGGGTATGCAGGGCCTCCACTGTACTCCTGTCCGGTGCCTGGGTGTCAGGGCCTCCACCGTACTCCTCCCAGGGCTTTGGTGTGCAGGGCCTCCACCGTACTCCTCCAGGGACTGGGTGTGCAGGGCCTCCACTGTACTCCTCTCTGGGGCCCGGGTGTGCAGGGCCTCCACTGTACTACCCCGAGGCCTGGGTGTGCAGGGCCTCCACTGTACTCCTCTCCAGGGCCTGGGTGTGCAGGACCTCCTCTGCGCTTCTCTCCAGGGCCTGGGTGTGCAGGGCCTCCACTGTACTCCTCTCCAGGGCCTGGGTGTGCAGGGCCTCTACTGTACTCCTCCCAGGCCTGGTTATGCAGGGCCTCCTCTGTACTCCTCCCAGGGCCTGGGTATGCAGGGCCTCCACTGTACTCCTCCGAGGGCCTGGGTGTGCAGGACCTCCACTGTACTCGTCCCAGGGCCTGGGTATGCAGGGTCTCCACTGTACTCCTCCCGGGGCCTGGGTATGCAGCACCTCCAAGGCACTCCTCCCCCGGGGCCTGGGTGTGCAGGGCATCCACTGTACTCGTCTCAGGGCCTGGGTATGCAGGGCATCCACTGTACTCCTCTCCGGGGCCTGGGTGTGCAGGGCCTCCACTGTACTCCTCTCCAGGGCCTGGGTGTGCAGGGCCTCCACTGTACTCGTCCCAGGGCCTGGGTGTGCAGGGCCTCCACTGTACTCGTCCCAGGGCCTGGGTGTGCAGGGCCTCCACTGTACTCCTCCCAGGGCCTGGGTGTGCAGGGCCTCCACTGTACTCGTCCCAGGGCCTGGGTGTGCAGGGCCTCCACTGTACTCGTCCCAGGACCTGGGTATGCAGGGCCTCCACTGTACTCGTCCCAGGGCCTGGGTGTGCAGATTCTCCACTGTAACCCTCTCCGTGGCCTGGGTGTGCAGGACCTCCTCTGTACTCCTCCCAGGGCCTGGATGCACTGGGCCTCCAATATACTCCTCCAGAGGCCTGGATGCGCTGGGCCTCCACTGTACTACTCCCTGTGGCAGGGTGTGCGGATCCTCCAATATATTCCTCCAGAGGCCTGGATGCGCTGGGCCTCCACTGTACTACTCCCTGTGGCCTGGGTGTGCAGGGCCTCCACTGTACTACTACCTCTGGCCTGGTTGTGCAGGACGCCTACTGTACTCCTTACCAGGGCCTGTGTCACAGCGCATCCCCCCTATCCTCTCCAAACCGAGCGATCAGGATTTGAATAGAGCCACGCGCTCGCAGGTCCCAGAAGGCTCATTCAAACACGCAGGTCTTGAACGCCCTTCGGAATTCTGGAAGTGAGGTGATGGTCTGGAGCTGTGTGGGGAGGCAGTTCCAGGTCTTTGCTGCAATGTAGGCAAAAGAACGTCCTCCACTTCTGCTTCGGCAGATGCAGGGAGTGTGGGCAAGTGCAAGGCAGGTGGAGCGTAATCTTCTCAACGGTTGGTGGAAGTTCAGGCGGTAGTTGATGTAGGCGTGTTCCTGGTTGTGTGGGGCCTTGCGTGCATGGATTAGCAGCTTGAATTGGCATCTCTTCTGTACTGTGAGCCTGTGGACTTGTCTGAGGTGGGGTGTGATGTGGGTCTGTCAAGGGAGGTCGAGGATGAGTCACGCCACAGCGTTCTGTATTACTTGAAGTCTCTGTAGTCTCTGTAGGAGGTGTGCTGTGATTTCTACCTAGAAAGCATTGCCATAGTCCAGTCGACTGGTGCTGCGGGTTTGTGTCATGTTGCATCTTGTGTGCAGTCGTAGCCACTTGAAGATCTTACGTAGCATGTACAGGGTGAGGAAGCAGGCAGAGAAGATGGTGGTGATTTGTGATTTCATGGTGAGTTTGTTATCAATGATGATTCCGAGGTTTCAGGCATGGTCGGCGGGTGTGGGGGTGGGTCGTAGCTCTGGTGGCCACCAGGAGTCGTTCCATGGGTTGCTGTGAGTTCAGAAGATCAATACTTCTGTCGTGTCCATGTTCAGCTTCTGGCAGTTGTTCCCCATTCAGTTAGCTGCACTTGTCTTGCATCCATGGAAGCTGTTCTTGGTGATGGTGGGGTCGTCAGTGAGTGAGAGGAGCATCTCCTTGGAAGCCAATGTGGTGGAGTCTTTTGATTCGCGTGTGGTGGGATACGGTGTCGAAGGCTGCTGATAAGTCGATGAGGATCAGAGTTGCTGTTTCTTCTCAGTCAAGACGGTTTCGATGTCATCAGTGGCTGCGATCAGGGCAGTCTCTGTGCTGTGATTGCCACGGAAGATGGACTGGGAGGCGTTGAGTAGCTGGCTCTGCTCCAGGTGTGTCATGAGTTGCTTGTTTATGATCTTTTCCAGTACCTTTACTGGGAATGGGAGCTGGTAGATTGGGTGGGAGTTTCTGAGTTTGCTGAGGTCGGCGGAGGGTTTTTTGAGTAGTGGTCTGACTTCAGTGTGTTTACAGGCATCAGGAAATGTTGCGTTGGTGATGGAGGTGCTGATCAGGTGGGGAGTTCTTGACTGATCCCTTGGTTTCCAAGGTTGAAGATTTGGTGCAGGGATGCGTCTGTGGGAGCTTCCGATTTGATGGATTTCATGAGGGAGGTGAAGTCCTGGGTGCAGAGGTGGTTCCAGCTGATCAGTCTTTGGTTCATGTCAGTTGCAGTGGGGGTGAATGAGTCAAGGAAGTCTGTGGGTGTAGGTTGGGATTCAAAGTTTCTGTATATGGTTGTGGTCTTATCCTGGAAGAAGTTGACGAGGTTGTCACATAGCTCTTGTGAGGGTGTAATGTTGTTTTCGCTGGCAGCCGGGTTGGAGAATTCCTTGATGATGTTGAAAAGTTACTAGCTGTTGTTGGCGCTGGTTTGAGATGCGTGCGGCTAGGGTTGTCTTTTTTGTCGCTCTTAGCAGGCAATGGTAATGATGGGAGGTCTTGAAGGATGCCCTGTCGGAGGTGTCCTTGCTGGTGTGCCTTCTCCTTTCCAGCTGTTTGCTGTCACATTTCACTGTTCTGAAATGTACCAGCTGGCCATTTTGTAGGATCTGTCCATTTTTCTCAAGGCTAATGTCCTACTCCACAGGATGCAGTTGGACTTCCACTCCTCTTATAGCACAGAGTCTGCCCTGTTACTTGCCACAGAATCCATTTGCAAAATTCTGAACGGGGGCGAGACTGCAGCACGGCAAATGCTAGATCTCAGTGCGGCTTTCAATACCGTATCCCACAACCTCTTGATCGAGTGTTTGGGGAGTTGCAATGTCAGTTATAATGCCATGCAATGGGTTGCCTCCTTTATGCAGGATTGCACCTTTGAGGTGTTTCCAAAACCCTTCCATTCTCAGGTTTTCCCGTTGCAGCAGGGTGTGCCTCAGGGCTCTGCTCTTAGCCCAATATTATTTAACTTGTACATGCGCCCCCTGGCAGAGGTTCTCGAGCATCACAGTTTTAACATCATTACCTACGCAGATGACACTCAGCTCATTATCACCCTGTCACAGAACTCCGTCAACATGGCTACCTCATTGAGGTAGTATACACTCTTTCCAGGGCCCTAGATGGAGCAGACTAAACCCTTTTACATTGACCCCTGCTGAGACAGAAGGTAGAAATATTCACGTAGATGACGCAAATTGTTTTCTTTGTTAGTGCATGTTTACTTCATTTGAAATAAAATCGTATTCCTTGTTATGAAAGAACAGCAGTGCGTGGACAGGCAATACATTGCATGCAATACATGTGCTTTCTTATCTTGGATTTAGAAGTCCCACCTACACTCTACCTTCCAGAAGCCTTAACTATTCCACACCATAATCCTCAGAATGCCAACTTCTAAAAATCAGTACTTTGTATTTCAGTGAGCTTGTGGTAGTGCCTGGTATCTGCATCTCCAGTGACAGCAGCAGCAGTTGTTACAAGGACTGGTTGTCAACATCTACCACTGTGGCGGCCATCTTTAAATGGAGGCATGTACACATACTCTAATACGCACACATTCACACACTACTCTCATACACACACACACTCTGACTTACAATGCATTCAAAGGTACTCTCACAACTCGACTACGGCAATGCACTCTACGCCAGCACCAACCAGAAACTCCTAAATAAACTGCAGAACATCTTGAACATCCCACGCCGCAGCCACATCACCGGCCACCAGAGAGACCTTCACTGGCTACCTATCAACAAAAGATTTACCTTCAAGCTCCTCACACACACTTACAAAGCTCTCCACAACGCCAGACCTGCACACCTCAACCACCGCCTCTCCTTCTACACTCCCACTAGACATCTCCACTCCTCCCAACTGGCCCTGTCCTCCATCCCACGGATCTGCTAGACCACGGCTGGAGGAAGAACCTTCTCTTACCTCGCACCGAAGACCTAGAACTCCCTGCCTCTGCACCTCAGGCAAATCACCATCTCTGCCACAATTCAGGAAGGCACATTTTATGGATATCTGCCGCCGGCCAGCAGCGCAAAGCCAGTATGATGCCCTGATTCATATCGGAGTTGTGCTTGGTACGATTCACACATCCAAACGCCTGTGTTTTTCAGAGCATTTAGAAATTCAGTTTCATGAGCAGTAGCTGTTTGACAGCTCAACAGTGCCTCCAAATTATTCAATCAACCTGGCAGAGACCCCTGTACGCCAGGAACAATCGTCTACCTAATCATCATCAGGCAACTGAGTCAGCCCAACCACCTATTGGATCGAACCCCTGGTGTACTCACCCCAAGGCCTTGGGGGAGAGTTTTACGTGCACCCCAACAGATTTTTGAAGCATCGGCTGTCCACCCCATGTCTCTGTCCTGAAGAAGACCCGCGTTGACATCGTTAATTTATGCTGTTTGTCAGGGTCGAAACGTTGACGGTCTTGTTGTCCATGCATCAGGTCCCCTAGCACACCAATTTATGAAATTCATTTACCAGGCCAGGGTGACTGCCACTATCTGATGTCTAATTGGATCTTGTCTCTAATATCTCTCTGTGTAAATAAATGTACAGTATTAGTTCACCTTATTGTATAATACACATATTCTGTCACTACGTCACTTCACTCACTGTGTCACTATAATCACGCTCACATGCGCCTCTTTTCTTTAATGTCGTGGTAATTCTTGACCTTAACCAATGAGTTTGCAAATATGAAGTAAAATATCGTTTACTCTATGAATGAGACAAATGTGTCTTTTTGGTTGTGTTCAAGTTGTTCGTGTATATTTAATTGTTCCTTCTTATTAATTATTTAAATACCACAAAGAAATTGTTTGACCCGACAGAACCGATTGTTACTTGTAGCATATGTGCCCAGGTTCTGAGGGACACTGGGTTACCCCATTGCTTTGTATAATATGTCCTCAAGACCTGGCACTTCGACTGAACTGCAGAACCCAACCCCCCCACACACTCAGTGCCTTGAGACCCTCATGGGTGAGTAGTCGCGCTTTATAAGACACCTGATTGATTGATAGGCAACACACACACAAGCACACACTCACTCATACACAACATATTAGTAAATACTGATCACAGTGCTCCCTCAGTGCACCGACACACTCACACACAGAGCACACACTCACACATGCGCTGGCATTCACACACATGCACATATTCGCATGCACTCCCACAATGTACAAAACACACATTCACTAGCACAAACACAATGCACACATTCACATATGCATTCACACAGTTACACTCACACATCCACTCAGACACATCCACACATTCAGAGTTAAATGTAGCCACCACTGGGGACTACAGATGCCACATGTCGGCGGTGTTTGCCACTGCAGTCCGCATCAACACTGCAGAGCTGCCCTCGTGGATATATAACTGCCCTAGAGCCCCTTAAAGGGTAGGTGTTTCAGGGTACCAAAGATGGATGCCCCCTACTCACCCACCACAACTGGCTCAGCTGGGGGTCCTCTCTGCTCTCGCGCTTGAGGGAAGTGAAGTGTGCCCAATCAGAGACTCCCTTCCAAGCAGAGGAAGGTTAATGAGTTGGGGCCTCATTAATCTGGCTGTAAAAACATATTTATGAAAATAACCTTGTGGCTGGTTCCCCCATCAAGGACAGCTCCCCTCCCCACCCATCAGATGACCTCGGCAGAGTGTGGGGGCTGGGCAGAGATCCAGTGCCTGCGGGGACATCTGGAGAGTTCTCAGCATCGTGATGCTTCTGAAAACATGGCATGGTATGTCGCCCCCAGGTGTGATATGTGACTACCTTTTCCAGGTGGACTGGCCTGTCTGTATGTCTGACATTGCTCCACCCGTTCTCATTCCAAAGGCCCGGGTCGAATCTATAGGGCCCCCAGAGGGACAAACCTAACTTGTGACTGACCTCACCCCATCTCTTTAGCTTTCCAGAGGTTCCGGCCTCACAAACTGACAGCCACAGCCTTGTAGAAATACGGGCCTAACATATGACTGTCTCTGTAGCAGCCGAACTGACATTACTGAGGCATATACCCAACATGTGACTGGCTCTCTACCAGCCCAACTGGCATTACTGAGGCATATACCCAACATCTGACTGACTGTCTACCAGCCCAACTGGGTTTACAGGGGATAAGTCTAATATATGACTGTCTCTGTACCAGCCCAACTGGCATTACTGAGGCATATACATAACATATGACTGGCTCTGTGCCAGCCCAACTGGGTTTACAGAGACATAAGCCTAGCATGTGACTGCCTCTCTACCAGCCCAACTGGCTTTACAGGGGATACGTCTAACATGTGACTGGCTCTCTGCCAGCCCAACTGACATTACTGAGGCAGATACCTAACATCTGACTGACTGTGTACCAGCCCAACTGGGTTTACAGGGGATAAGTCCAACACGTTGGTGACTCTGTACCAGCTCTACACGCTTTGCGTAGATACACAAACCAGACCCGTGACTGGCGTTTGGATTTCCAGGGCCAGAGGCCTGTCATATCACTGACGCTGCACCAGCCTGGTGTTTTTTTCACACGTACAAAGCTGAAAAGCGAGATTTTATAGCCAGGTTTTGGTTTTATAAGGCAAAGGCCTCACGTGTGACCGACTCTGCACCTAGGGTGACCAACTGGCATGTGTGCAAATTCAGTAAGGTGAGTGTAAAAATTCAGGACAAAGGGTCAAAATTCAGGACAAAAATTCAGGACAGGAGGTCAAAATTCAGGACAAAACTTCGGGACAAAAGGTAAGTTTTACAGACACGTCAGAGGAGGTCGCGCAATAGTATATAAGAAAGTAAATAGACAACCACTTAAGTACAAGTCAAAATAAGTTTATATCAGGTTGAGACGATCGTGCACTTCAGGGTTTTTCAGTATGCGCGCAGCTTGCTACCTTAGACGATTCAAAACTCGCATCTCGCTCCAGCAGGTACATTAGTCACTAGACAATGGTGAACCCCACCTGAATACGAGTGGGGCCGCTTTTATTGTTGATTGAAAACTACTGGATATACAAGGAACTTTGCAGTGCCAGCCCCCAGTAACAAAACCGCCCCCCTTTCCAGCCCCCAGTAACAAAACCGCCCCCCCTTTCCAGCCTCTCAGGGAAACACCCGATGCCCGGTCCGGCCAGTCCGGCCATGCTACCACCCTCCAATGGTGCCCCTCATCTTCACATAGACCGTCTCTCATGTGTATTTCATTTCTTTTATAGTGTTACTCATCCCAAGCATGTAGGGCAGGGTGTCGGAGTGCGTTACATCACACACACATTATATAAAACAATGACTCAAATAAACATTAAAAGGCAATGTATAGGAAATGTTATTTAAGATAATGGGTGCTACAAGGTGTAATCATTCTTTTATCTATCATTCAGTCTTTCACCATTCATTCTGTCATTCCATCTGTGTGCCCATCTATATCCAAACATATTCAACCGTTTGCAAACCTATCCACCATGTATCCTTCCATCCATCATTTCACTCATCCATCCCTCCATCCACCCTTTCACTCATCCATCCATTATTCATCCATCCACCCTTTCACCCCATCCATCCGTATACTCATCCATCCACTCTTCCACCCATCCATCTATTCACTCATCCATCCAGCCATTTACCCGTTCACCCATCCAGCCATCCTTTCACTAACTCATCCATCCACCCAGTCACTTATCCATCCACCCATTCACCCTTTCAGTCATTCATCCTCCCTTTCTCTCTCCATCCCCCTTTCACTTATCCATCCATCCTTCCACCCACCCACCCATCTACTCATCCATTCATGAATCCATCCTTTGACCCTATTACTCATCCATCCTTTCACTCATCCATCCATCCGTTCTCTCATCCATCCACCCTTTCACTTCTTCACTCATCTATCCATCCTTTTGTCCATCTACCCCCCTTTCACTTACTCATCCATCCATCCATTCACCCTTTCACTTATCAATTCATCAATCCATCCATCCTTTCACTCATTCATCCACCCATTCACTCGCCCATCATCTACCCTTTCACTCATCCATCCATCCTTTCACTCACCCATCCACCCTTTTACCCATCCATCTACCCTTCCACCCATACATCCATCTATTTACCTTTTCTCTCATCCATCCTTCCACTCACTCACTCATCCATCCATCCTTTCTTTCATTATCTATCCAATCACCCTTTCATTCATCCATTCATCCTTTCACTAATCCATCCAGCCATTCACACATTCCTTCACTTATTTACTCATCCACCTTTTCACATTATGAGCTGAGCCTTTGTCTGCAGAGTTGCAGACAGAAGAGGCCCATCAAGAACTTCACCCTTCCTGTAGTTCCTAAAGCAAGGGGTGGGGTGGGGTGGGATGTGGGAGGGTTCACTATGCCCCTGCACATAGACAATGTGAAAACTTAGAAGTCATGAGTCATGCATGATGCACAGTGTCAGGACGTGAGGTGACTGTGACATGGTGTTGTTTCCAGGGCTTTAAGTGGGGTAAAAAAACTGGGGGGTGTAATTAAGGGCGTGGCTTAAAACACCTAGGCTAAAAATCTGTGCTTAGCATAGTGTTCCGCCCGACTGGTATTATGTTGTTTCTGTCATTGCATCCAGATATATAATACAGTAAGTATCATTACACCAACAACAAGCCAGGACTATTGGCTTTTGTCAATGGTTGTTAGTTGCTTAAAATAAAAAAGCAGCAACCATGGTTTTGTTGAAGATAATATTGAAAATGCGTAAGTTCTAAAATGATGAGACAGTGAAAGAACTATAACCCGTTCTTTTTAACTTGTTTCACAGGCTTCTTTATATAAACTGTTTTCTCACGTTGCAGCATGGGCGTTTTACCTTTTATCCATCTAACAGAATGCCCTGCCCTAGACCGCGGCAGGAGGAGGCCACCACATGCTTTAACAGCCCAGACTGCCCCATTGTCATTCTGTATGTGACAATCATCAGCCATACAGAATGACAAAGGGCGGGTGGGGCTGCTCTTGTGCTCAGAGGATGAGTGGGAGGCGGCCCCATCAGGGGGCTGAGACTTCTCGCAGGGGAGCAGTGCTGCTCCCTGTAATGGCCATAATTACGGACAAAAGGCGTCCGTAAAAGGGATCCTCACGGACAACGGATGTGAGATCCAAATTACAGACAGTCCGTGAAATTTACGGACGGTCGGTCACCCTATCTGCACCAGCCCTATAGACTTCCAAAGACTCAGACGTAACATATGACTGCCTCCGTGACATGCCTACATGTTTTTCAGACGTGCAAGTCTGACAAGTGACGGGTTATCTCCCGGCGCTCTGGATTTTTAAGGCTGGTAAACGTCTCACTTGTGAATGGCTTTGCATCTTCCCTTCAGACTTTCTGAGATAAAGACCTAACGTAACAGACTATGTCCAGGCCTTACGTGTGACTGACCCTGCCCCAGCTCATCGGCTTACAGAGGTATTTACGTGTCAGGGACTCCTCCCAGTGGGCTGAGTGTCCACCTGCTGAAGGGTCTGTGGGAAACGCCTGGGGTCAGAGTGTGACTTGACCCACCCAATGAGAGCCCTATGCAGCTGGGGGGGGGGGCATAGGGTGTGACAAGACGCCTCCACGGAGAACCCTATCCAACTGGAGGGGGTGGGGGAAGGGGGCAGAGGGTGTGACTAGACACATCCAAGGAGAGCCACGTCCAGCTGGGGGTGTCAGAGGGTGTGACTAGATGCACCCATGGTAACCCTATCCAGCTGGGGGGGGCAGAGGGTGTGACTAGATGCCACCAAGGAGAACCCTATCCAGCTGGGGGTGTCAGAGGGTGTGACTAGATGCACCCATGGTAACCCTATCTAGCTGGGGGTGTCAGAGGGTGTGACTAGATGCACCCATGGTAACCCTATCCAGCTGGGGGTGTCAGAGGGTGTGACTAGATGCACCCATGGTAACCCTATCCAGCTGGGGGGGGCAGAGGGTGTGACTAGATGCCACCAAGGAGAACCCTATCCAGCTGGGGGGGGGCAGAGGGTGTGACTAGATGCACCCATGGTAACCCTATCCAGCAAGGGGGGGGGGCAGAGGGTGTGACTAGACGCCTCCAAGGAGAACCCTATCCAGCGGGAGGGAGGAGGAGGTCAGAGAGTGTGACTAGATGCACCCATGGGGAACCCTATCCAGCTGGAGGGGTGAGGGGTCAGAGAGAGTGTGACTAGACGCATCTAAGGAGAACTCTATCCAGCTGGAGGGGTGAGGGGTCAGAGAGTGTGACTCGACGCATCTAAGGAGAACCCTATCCAGTGGGGGGGGTCAGAGAGTGTGACTCGACGCATCTAAGGAGAACCCTATCCAGTGGGGGGGGTCAGAGAGTGTGACTAGATGCACCCATGGGGAACCCTATCCAGCTGGAGGGGTGAGGGGTCAGAGAGTGTGACTAGATGCACCCTTGGTAACCCTATCGAGCTATGGGGGGGATTCAGAGGGTGTGACTAGATGTCTCCAAGGAGAACCCTATCTAGCTGGGGGTGGTGGGGGTGGGTCAGAGAGTGTGACTAGATGCCTCCAAAGAGAGCCCTATCCAGCTTGGGGGAGGGGTCAGAGAGTGTGACTAGATGCACCCATGGTAACCCTATCTAGCTTGGGGAGGAGGGGTGTTGAAGGATGTTACACAGACGCCACCAAGGAGAACCCTATCCAGCGGGTGGGGGGGTGAAGGAAGTGACCCGATTAGGGTCAGCTGGGTCACTCGTGACCACCTCTCAGCCTTCCATACAAATGAAGAGTTGATCAGACAGTAGACAATACAAATCAGTATATTTATTCAGATACACTTGAGCGGAGCCCAGTCTGCTCAGTCTCTAAAGATTGCTGCAGAGGGACTGACATCAGCAAACATGGAGATACATTATGTACAATTCAGAACCAATGAAGGCTCGCCCATAACGGAATTTTCCAGGCAGATGCAGCTAAACAAAGAAGTACAGAAGGATAGGTTTCGATTCTGAGGCCGGGCACACACTATCTCCTACCCAAGGTCACTCTGTCCGTGCCCGCCACTAGACTAGTGGGAGAAGGCCTCTATCTAGAGGGAAAGGTATGCGCTAAAAAGAACAGTGTATTCATTAGCAAAGCAAGGCCCAATCTTGGAGAAACGAAACTTACCATAACCCGTTTCTCATGAATAAAATAAGGATTAGTTTCGATCATGGTCCAAAATGGCCGCCAAACATAAAATGGTGCCGCGAATGCTAACTTACATAGAATAATATGCAGACAAAATAACGAAAACATTTTCATTCCAACAGACCCTCCTTTTAGCATGAGCTAACAATATTTATGAAATGATCAAAGAAAACATAACATTTTCGAGGACAAAGGCGCATCAGTATTAGGAGCAGGTCATATAGTCAGTATCAGGGATTGAGGCTGCAAGGAAAGATGTAGTTTAAAAAATACCTTCATCACTCTGCATCAAATCGTCAATATCTTTTTGTATCATAATTGCGGCATTAGTATCATGAATTGACATTTTCTGTTTGGGAGTGAGGATATTGACACAATAGGAGCAACAAGCTGGGAGACATTGTATACAGAGGCAACTTGTAAAGATGATACCGGCAACCACAGCCAAGAAAGTGAGGATCTTCCAACCCCAGGATGTTAGCGTAATCCAAAACCAGCCCGACAGAGTACAAGTACCTGTTTCTTGGTGTATCTCAGCTGATATTCTATGTAATTTTTGTATAGCTGAATAAACATTGGGAGTGTTATCAGGTATATAAACACAACAGCTACTTCCTATGATGCAACAGGCTCCTCCTCTATCTGCAAGTATAACGTCTAGCACCATCCTGTTCTGCAAAGTGACTAATCTCGTAGCCTGGAGCTCAGCAGTGATATTTGTCATTATCCCAGCAGTTGTATTGATAACCCCTTCAATGACTCTTGTTAACTGACAAATTTGAAGGCTATTAGCCATGGGACCCCAAAAAGGTAGCAGGCCCTTCATAGCGTCTCCAAATTGCTGTACGGTGGTGTCTGTCTGATCTATATCCTTTGTGTCAACAACCTTTTTGGCTCGGATCAGGAAGGTACTTCTATGCTGCAGCCGATGATTTTTATGATAATTAGACAGGGCAACATAGACAGGGGGAAGAAGGAAGGAGAGATAACAGGTACCTGACCATCCCCTCGGGAGCCAGACGTGAGCTTGTGACCCACAAACAAAATAGACATTATGGGGCAGGACCAAAGGCGGACTATTAATTGTATTCAGCTTGTAAGTAAAATTACATTTACTCTCCCCCAACTTTATCTTCCCTGTCCCCTGGACACAAAAGCTAGCTGTCGTATTGACCACCGACACAGGTATCGGCTTATCTTCAGTAAGATTTCAACCTTGGAAGGATTGGAAGTACTCAGAGGTGTTAAACCATTGGAAAGCAGCCATTTCCATTCTAAACCAGGCCGTATCCTCCACCCTACGGTACGTTTTCCAACATGACTTTGAGGACAGTGTCCCTAGAGTACCTTGTCCTGCCGGTCTTATGGGGGTAAACCCTTGGTAAAAGCGTAAATATTCGTTCGCAGTGTGAGAATCAGTGGATGTTATATCCAAAGTAGAAAGATGAAATTGGAAGTACACCAACCGAAACAATTCATACCAACCATCACAGCTGCCAATATATGACAGTGGCATAGACAACAGATTGTCACTCTTATGAGTGACCGAAGGGAGCCACCCACAAACCCAACAATTAGTCATATTGGACACATTATGAGCATGATGCAACATTTGTATAAACACATTGTCTGTATAGTACTGCCTATGCACCTCTTTGTGTGGAGCTAGAGTAACAAAAATGTGTTCAGAGGGAGCAGGAGTTGTACCAACCATGGAATGTACAGGAAACTTCTCCTTTAAAAACCAGGATATTCCAAATATTGTCATTAGTGCAATCACAACAATTAATATGCAAACTATTTTGCTCTTTGTCGACCAACCCATCATTGAACGCGGTGGTGCAAATGGCTGTTCCTCCTCATCAATAGGCCGACCAAAGGGATGCATAATTAAGCAAGGAGAGAAATGCAACAAAAATGATAGTAAAGGTAAGTGTTCCCAGTGTCCGTCAGAGCCTCACTGGTACAGACTCCTATTGTTCATCAAACGTTGGCGCTCTTGAGCACCGGCGGTGGAGCTTGCTCAGCCTTAAGCTCGTGATGTATCCCACGTCGATCAGGATAATGTACCCCCCTCCAAGGGAGCACGTTCAATTTATCCTGTCCAATGTCAAAACAGTGCACAAATCTCACTTCACCCTAAACTAACTCTGTTGGTACTACAGCAAAGTACACCCTAACTTACACAGTCCATCCCTAACTAATCTGACTTCTCCTTTTGTGCACTATTCCTCAGCCGAGGACGTAGATTGTCCCTGGTGGCTCCAGGCACAGAGGGATCAGTGAAAAGGAGTTCCTGGATAGCTCGCATCTCCAGTGGAACTGCTGCATTCAGCACTTCATCATTTTCTGCATCCGTTTGGGTCCAGGTCAGCTTGGCATCACTAAAGGAGATGAACTGAGGCACCTTCTCGCACTCAGAGTCCCCTGTGCCATCCCTCACCCACTGGTCATAGGGCAAGGGCAAAGGTATCCTGCGGCAGTGGGTAGCGTAAACCCAGTTCTTTCGGCCGGCGACCTTCACAGCTGTACGTATAGTCAGGAGGACCTGTTCTGGTCCCCTCCAACGCGGCTCTAAACTCTTCTTCCGCTGGAAATTTCTGATGAGTATAAAATCTCCAGGCCGAATGTCGTATCCAGGTCCCTCTGGTGTGGGTGGCAGGGACTCGCGGACCTGATGGTGAATAGAACGCAAATTTTCAGTTAACTGGTAAAGGTAATCGATCAATAATGGATACTCAATATCTGAAAACTGCTGAGGACGCGGGACACCCCAGACATTTGACGGGCGTCCAAACACGACCTTGTACGGTGACAATTCTGTCCTAGAATGTGCTGTTGTTCTTGTCGACAAAAGAGCTAATGGTAAAGCATCTGGCCACTGTAACCCCGTTGTCTCCTGAATCATTGCCATTTTCAGTTTGAGAGTATCATTGTACTTCTCAACCAAACCTGCTGACTGCGGGTGGTTTGCAGCATGAAACTTCTGTTTTATGTGCAAACCATCACATATTAAGTGAATGACCTTGGCGTTAAAATGACTTCCATTATCACTCCAAATCAAACGGGGCAAGCCGAAACGAGAAAAGAACTCCTTCAGGAGTACCTTTGCAGTCGTAACAGCTGTATTGTCTTTAGTGGGGTAAGGCTCAACCCATTTACTAAATGCACAGACAACCACCAAAACATACTTCAAATTATTGCACCTATCTAATTCTATATAGTCCATCTGGATGACCTCAAGAGGGAAAGTGGGTGATGCAAAATTACCGGGTGGTGTAGGAGTACCCTTCTCAGGATTGTGCATCATGCACACCATGCAGTACTTCACTAAATGTGCAGCTGTTTTCGAAATGTTATCATTCTGCCATCCAGGGTCTAACAACTTGCAAATACCCTTAGCACTAATATGGGCAGGGCCATGAGCCATCGTGACCACAGGAAGAACATATGCATCTGGCAACATCCATCTCTGCTTCCCTGACTTATCAATCCAACATCCCTCATTGTTCAATTGTGCTGTACTCACTTGCCACATTGTTAATTCTTCTCTTGTGGCCTCACTTTGTATCTCCTTCACATTCTCAAGTGTATCCTCAAACATGGTGACCTCGGGCACCCACCTAGCGGGACCTGCTACAAACATTCTTTTCATTTTAGTCCGGGCCGTTTCCTTAGCTGTCTGATCTGCAAAAGCATTTCCCCTACCTACATCAGCAGTGACTTTCCGGTGTGCACTACACTTCACTATTGCCAGTTTCTTAGGGAGTGTCAAAGCAGACAAAAGTAGGCCTGGGCGTAGTTTGCGGAGTTTTGCTACACGGAACTCCGTGAAGTTACAAAAAACTCCGTGAAGTTCCGCGAGTGGCGGAGTGCAGTGCGAACTGCCGATTGTGCTGGTATTCCTGAAGCTCGGGTAGAAATTCTACCCGAGCGGCAGCTCGCACTTGCGAACTTACCGTTCGCGATCGCGAACTGTATTCGCGATCGCGAGCGGGGAAAAAACTCCGCTGCACATCGCGAAGCGGAGTTTTCTGCACTCCGCAAGCTCCGCGGAGTGCAGAAAACTCCGCAAACTCTGCGAACGGAGCGAAGTTCACCGCCCAGGCCTAGACAAAAGCCTCAATATAAGATGCCCATGTTGTATCTTGGCACCATGCGAAGTAAGAAACCCTCTCTCTGCCCAGAGTCGCCCGAAGTTGTGCGCGACTCCAAAGGTGTTCTGACTGTCAGTATAAATATTGACAACAAGTCCCTCACTCAATTCGCAAGCTCGAATTAGGGCAATGAGCTCTGCAGCTTGAGCCGACTGATGGGGAACTCGTGACATCTCAACTACTGTATGCAGCGTAGTTATAGCATATGCAGCAGTTGTTGTGCCATCTGGTAATTTAAAACAAGAGCCATCAACATATAGTTCCCCTCGAGGGTCAGATAAGGGAACATCAGTCAAGTCTACCCGTCCCTTCGTCTCCTCCTCCGTCCGGAAGATACAATCATGTATATCAATTTCATCACTCTCAGAAAGGAGGGGCAGTAACGTGGCTGGATTCAGAGTGGCACATCGCTTGATCGTGATGTGTTTCGTGAACATCGTGTGTCTTTATTTTATTCAAAAGTGTATCCGCAGCCTGGGGTACCATGACCGTGAGATCAGTATCAAGTACTAGTCCAGCCGATTGCCTTATTGAGAAAGCTGCGACCGCTCTTAGACAACTCAGGAGGGCTCGTGCGACAGGGTCATGCACAGCAGAGAAATAAGCACACAGCCGTTGCTTATCTCCAAATTTTTGTGTTAAAACAGAAAGCGCACAACCAGCCGTCTCATGGACGTACAACACAAACAGGTTGCTATAGCTGGGTGTGCCAAGCACAGGAGCCGAACAAAGCGCAGCCTTTAATTGCTCAAAAGACTGCTAACATTCAGGCGTACAAGGCAGGGGCTCATGCACATTTTTAGTGGTTAGTGCAAGCAGGGGTTTGGTTAGTAAGGAGTAGTTAGGTATCTACTACCTACAGTAGGAAGTGATACCTATGAAAGCGCGCACATCTTTCTGAGTCTGTGGGGTGGGCATTTTAACAATGGTACTGATGCGCTCAGGAGTCAATCTCCTACCCTCCTTCGACAGTAGGTGACCTAAATAGGTGACCTCCTGTCGACAATACTGAAATTTAGAAAGGGGAACTTTATGTCCGTGGTGTGCCAAATGCAACAACAACTTAACTGTACTGTCCCTACAACCTTGTTCTGTGTCAGAAGCGATGAGCAAGTCATCAACGTACTGTAGCAATACATTACCTGTGGGAGCGACAAAGAATCCAACTGACCTTTCAATGCCTGACTATAGATACTCGGACTTTCTGTATAGCCTTGAGGAGCGCGACAGAACCTAAAACTTCTACCAGCTAGGGAGAACCCAAACAGATATCTGCTATCAGGATGAATAGGAATACTGAAGAACGCATTTTTCAAATCAATGACAGAAAAGAATTTAGCAGAAGAGGGAATCATTGTCAAAAGAGTGGTGATGTCAGGAACCACCGGGAACTGGGGAATAACTATTTTATTAACTTCGTAAAAAATCGATCACAAAACGATAAACAGCTTCATGGTCATCAGAGGAACCCGGGGGCGCCCTTTTAAGAATCGGAAGAATAGGGCTATTGCAAATATTAGCAGTCGTCTCCTCAACCATACCTTTCTCAATCAAATCCTGTATGATCTGCAATAAGGCTCGCTCTCCTTCCTGCGGTATTTTATATTGAGGGATATGAGGTAAAATGGCACCATCCTTAATGCATATCGAAACCCGCGATATCTGCAACAATCCCACGTCTGTGTCGTCTGTTGCCCACAGAGTGGGTGGCACATCTTTAAATTCAACAGGAAGGGGAGCATATTTGGACAGTGAGAAAAGAAAGTATGCAGTTCCTCAAGTGATTGGACAAAAGGGGAGAGGTAGGGGTGGAAGCTACTGACTTAATGCTTAGTCAGAGGCGAAGACAAGAGGGAGGAAAGGAATTCCCATAAAGGGGCTCTTTAGCGGAGATCTTCTGTTCCTCGCCGTTTGGTGCAGTGGGTGTTAAGCTAGCCTGGTTGATGAAGGATGATGCCCTGAAACAGGTCCCAGGATGCTTGGT
Source organism: Calotriton arnoldi (assembly GCA_963921515.1). NCBI lineage: Eukaryota > Metazoa > Chordata > Amphibia > Caudata > Salamandridae > Calotriton > Calotriton arnoldi. The sequence continues at coordinate 57,898 of CAWUFW010022215.1, read as the reverse complement.
TCCGGTCCAGGGAGACCTGGCTTGGCAGTTCGGGCTGGACTGTTCCCACAAGGAACAGGGACAAGACTGATTTTCATATGGCTGGGTCCAAACTGGGGTGGTGTGGTGAGCAAAAGATTGATGGATTAAACCCAGATCCTTGTGACTGGGGATGAATGTTAAAAAAAAATTGACATGTAGAGTTGAGCATAGCTAAACTGAACCATTATGTCAGATAGCTGCCACTCGTTTCCCTGCTTTTAATCAGGAGGCTAGCCAGTCTGAATAAAAGTCTTTTGGACTATCCCACCTGTTTTAATCACTTTTTCACCACATCTACACTACCTAGGCCCCTTACACCCACTGCACCAAACGGCGAGGAACAGAAGATCTCCGCTAAAGAGCCCCTTTATGGGTGCCCGTCGGGTATTGCAGCGCCGACCCGACGAGGAGCAGGCCCATATGATGAAGCATGACACCTAGCTGGCTGGGTGTGTGAGGGCCCTAGTTCCGACAGGAGGAATTCCTTTCCTCCCTCTTGTCTTCGCCTCTGACTAAGCATTAAGTCAGTAGCTTCCACCCCTACCTCTCCTCTTTTGTCCAATCACTTGAGGAACTGCATACTCTCTTTTCTCACCGTATGACAGGGCATGTATGCTGGACCTCTATAAAAAGCCCTTTAGTCCCCCTCTTGTTGATTGAGCATATTTGGACAGAGACTGCTTAGCGCACACCACATCCGGACCCATTGTTATATAGACACCTGCTGGGGAACAATAAATTGTGGCATGCCTCTTTTCAATAAATCCAAACCCATCAAATTCTCACCACAATTAGATGTCAGCAAAAATGGCGAATCCACAGTGAAAGGACCGATGGTCAATGTAAGAGGTTTTGAAATGGGGCTTACAACCGGTACACCAGAAAAACCTACCAAAACATTATTATGGCCGGACAGAGCCGCCCCAGGGAGCATATTTCGAGAAACAGAACTTTTCGTCGCACCTGTGTCCACCAAAAATTCCTTAGTTGAACCTTGCAATTCTGCTGTTACAGAAGGACCACGCTGGTCTACAGGTATCGGAACTGGTACCCCACTCTGTTCCTGGTTGTCCTAGCTGTAAGACATTCCTGTCACTTCATCCACAGCATAATCATTGTGGTAGTACTGTCCATCCCGAGGGTCATCAAAGTAATTATTATCAGAACGACCCTACGAGGCTGCAGCGTTCTGAGCCCTGCCTGCCCCACCAGTTCCACGACTCCTTCCAGGAGAACCTGGTCCTCTAGGGACCGCCACCTTCTGTAAAATCACAGGACACTCACTACGCCAATGTCCCTCCTCTTTATAATACACACACTGATTCGGACCCAGGGACGTAGCGTTAGGCTGCCTACTAGTGAGTGGAAGCTGTCGGGCCAAACCACCACGTCCTCTACCATTCCCTCTAAAAGCCTGTTGCAACAACACCTTTGTCTTCAACTCCTTATGCTTTTTCTCTGTCCTCTCCTTTTCCTCATTCTCCCTATGCTCATAGTACTGTGCCATATTCAAAATCACAGAAGGGGAAGTGGTGGACCAGGTGCTTTCGGAAGCCTGCAATCGAGTCGCAATCTCAGGAAGCAAATTAGAAACAAATGTATTAACAAACAGCCGAACACCTCCCTCAATAGACAGATCCTGCCCACTGTAATCCAGATATATATCTTCAAACCGAGTGAAAAAATCAGACACGCTCTCATCTTTCTTCTGGTGACAAGCCGTTAACTTGTCCCAATCAACCTTCCTCGGTGGAATAAGAGAATGCATGTACGTAATGATGCGGCCTGGCAAAGCAAGTATCTCTGCTCTAGGCTTATCACCTGGCTTCCGTTCCAGATCCCATACTTTAATTTGGTCCCATGTACCCCCCAACTCTGCAATATGGTCTTGAGTATGCACCTGTCTCCAAATATCAACCGGAACCAATAATCCAAAGAACATTTCAATATCTGCAGGTGTCATTACTGCTGAAGAGGCAGCTTCGGTCAATACTTTATAATATGCAGTCGGATTTTTCCTAGGATCAGATAACTGAGTCTTAAGAGACAAAACTTCACTCCTTTTCCATGGAGTATAAACCCATTGTTCTTGGAAACGGGCCTCCACACCTGGTCTAGTGACAATACAGTGCTCCATTAACTCTGGTATTTCGGGGTGATATATAGGATGAACCTCCTGCATCGGAAACTGAGATACTGTGGTGGGGCTCTTCTCAAGTAGCCTACCCCGGTAAGCAATCAAGGTCGTAATACTGCCAAAAACTTGATCGGGCCCCATATTACTGACATATACATGATCTTTAATGTCATATAAAATCTGTGGTGCTGCATCTTTGAAACACTGCTCCCAAAGACCAATCAGAGTAGCAGACATATGCTTGAGGGCATGCTGTTGTACAAAGGGCTCATAATCTTTCATCACGTTCCACACGTCTTCAACACTGTAAATGGGATTACCAGCCCACTGGGCAGCCTGATTAGCTACTACCCTTTTTTCTTCATCTCCCACATCAGATCGTACTAACGGCCCCATACGTTCCTTAAATTTTGTCCAGTCTCTATCCTCAAATCCATGTTCTGGTGTCCCACTACTCAGTAATGTCGGGGGATGGAAGAACACAGCGGGGGTAGCAACGGAAGTAACAGGCACTAACGTCGCTGCTGGCTGCGTCGTAGGTGTAAGAGCTGGCGAAAGGGACGCTGAAACAATAGGTGTGGCAGGAGTACTAACAGTCAAAGTTGCCACAGACGGCGAGGACAAAGAGAGGACAGGAGGTGCCGTGGACAAAGCAGTCTGATCAACTGTAGCAGGAGCAGAAACAGCAGAGACAGAAGGAGCGGGTGGCTGGGACTGTGAGGGAATAGCAGGATATATCCTCTGCGGGGCATATGGAGGTGGGGGTCGAGTACCTAATAATTCTTCCACAAAAGTATCATTTTCTTCTTGTGCCACATAAGATTTATCAATCTGTAAACAAAACCTTCTAGCTTCACATTCAACACCCTTCTCCTGCTTTTCCCTGTCATATGCTACGGCCTTCTGAGTCAACGTCTGCATTCTCCCCTTCCGGGCCTCTTTCTCTGCTTTCATTTGCCTCTGTTTAGCTTCCTTTTGCCATGTTCGAAGAGAATCAAACATAGACTGCCTACTTCGCTTCACAAACAATCTTTCCTGTAAAAACCCACATTTCTGTTCATCAAACATGCCCGTCAATGGCCACTGCAACTCGGCATTGTCCCTCGTATATTTGTGCCATAGCGTACTAAACATAATAGGGCCAAGGCCATGCTTCACATACATATCAAAATTCGGAGTGCCTTCTGGAGGTGCTGGCTGACTTTCCCCCAGTCGAGCACCAGCAGAACAACAACGACAGCACAAAGAAACCAGTTTACTTATTCCAGACATTCTCAAAAGAAAACAAGTTCACTACTCATGCCTGGCAAAGTATTTGCAAATACTTTTCACCCAAAATCGGTCCTCAGACCGTACCAAATACAAACCAAAATGATACAATATCCACAAAGAACCAAAACAAACTCACCTGATATATGCAGGTCAAACGAATTTATTCTCCACTGCCGACTCTTCAGACCAAAAGGTCAGATCCAAGGGTTTCACCGTTCGGGACCCCAGTCGGGATGACCGCTGGGCAAGGCACCTTCCGGCGGGACAGAAGGGGCAGCTGCGAGTACAGGAACTCTCTCGTGCAGGGATCCCTAATCCGTCCGTCCGAACCGACGATGGCCTCAACCTCCCCACCCGTCCTCAGGAGGGGATGTGTCACTCACCCAATGGAGTCCCTGTTCGGGCGCCAACTGAATGAAGTGACCCGATTAGGGTCACCCGGTTCACTTGCGACCACCTCTCAGCCTTCCATACAAATGAAGAGTCGGTCAGACAGTAGAGAATACAAACCAATATATTTATTCAGATACACTCAAGCGGAGCCCAGATTGCCCAGTCTCTAAAGATTGATGTAGAGAGACTGACATCAGCAAACATGGAGATATATTATGTACAATTCAGAACCAATGAAGGCACACCCATAACGGAATTTTCCAGGCAGATGCAGCTAAACAAAGAAGTACAGAAGGATAGGTTTCGGTTCTGAGGCCGGGCACACACCATCTCCTAGCCAACGTCACTTTGTCCGTGCCCGCCACTAGACTAGTGGGAGAAGGCCTCTATCTAGAGGGAAAGGTATGCGCTAATAAGAACAGTGTATTCATTAGCAAAGCAAGGCCCAACCTTGGAGAAAAGAAAATTACCACAGGCCGTCTCTCATGAATAAAAAAAGGATTAGTTTCGATCATGGTCCAAAATGGCAGCTAAACATAAAATGGTGCCGCGAATGCTAACTTACATAGAATAATACGCAGACAAAATAACGAAAACATTTTCATTCCAACGGGGGCGAGGAGGTCAGAGAGTGTGACTAGATGCACCCATGGGGAACCCTATCCAGCAGGGGGGGTGAGGGGTCAGAGAGTGTGACTAGACGCATCTAAGGAGAACCCTATCTAGTTGGGTGGGAGGAGGAGGTCAGAGAGTGTAACTAGATGCACCCATGGGGAACCCTATCCAGTGGTGGGAGGAAGGTCAGAGAGTGTGACTAGATGCACCCATGGGGAACCCTATCCAGCTGGAGGGGTGAGAGGTCAGAGAGTGTGACAAGACGCATCAAAGGAGAACCCTATCCAGCTGGGAGGAGGGGAGGGTCAGAGGGCGTGACTAGATGCTCCCATGGTAACCCTATCCAGATATGGGGGGGATTCAGAGGGTGTGACTAGATGCCTCCAAGGAGAACCCTATCTAGTTGGGGGGGAGGAGGTCCGAGAGTGTGACTAGATGCACCCATGGGGAACCCTATCCAGTGGTGGGAGGAAGGTCAGAGAGTGTGACTAGATGCACCCATGGGGAACCCTATCCAGCTGGAGGGGTGAGGGGTCAGAGAGTGTGACTCCACGCATCTAAGGAGAACCCTATCCAGTGGGGGGGGGTCAGAGGGCATGACTAGATGCACCCATGGTAACCCTATCCAGCTATGGGGGGGATTCAGAGAGTGTGACTAGATGCCTCCAAGGAGAACCCTATCTAGTTGGGGGGGAGGAGGTCCGAGAGTGTGACTAGATGCACCCATGGGGAACCCTATCCAGCGGGGGGCAGAGGGGAGGTCAGAGAGTGTGACTAGATGCACCCATGGGGAACCCTATCCAGCAGGGGGGGAGGAGGAGGTCAGAGAGTGTGACTAGATGCACCCATGGGGAACCCTATCTAGCGGCAGGGGAAGGTCAGAGAGTGTGACTAGATTCACCCATGGGGAACCCTATCCAGCTGGAGGGGTGAGGGGTCAGAGAGTGTGACAAGACGCATCAAAGGAGAACCCTATCCAGCTGGGAGGAGGGGAGGGTCAGAGGGGGTGACTAGATGCACCCTTGGTAACCCTATCCAGCTATGGGGGAGATTCAGAGGGTGTGACTTGATGCACCCATGGGGAACCCTATCCAGCGGGGGGTAGGTCAGAGAGTGTGACTAGATGCACCCATGGGGAACCCTATCTAGCTGGAGGGGTGGGGGCTCAGAGAGTGTGACTAGACGCATCTAAGGAGAACCCTATCTAGCTGGGGGGGAGGAGGAGGTCAGAGAGTGTGACTAGATGCACCCATGGAGAACCCTATTCAGCGGGGGGAGGAGGTCAGAGAGTGTGCCTAGATGCCTCCACGGAGAACCCTATCTAGCTGGGGGGGAGGAGGTCAGAGAGTGTGACTAGATGCACCCACGGGAACCCTATCCAGCAGAGGGGGGAGGAGGCCAGAGAGTGTGACTAGATGCACCCATGGGGAACCCTATCCAGCTGGAGGGATGAGGGGTCAGAGAGTGTGACTAGACACATCTAAGGAGAACCCTATCCAGCTGGGAAGATGGGGGGGACAGAGGGCGTGACTAGATGTACCCATGGTAACCCTATCCAGCTATGGGGGGATTCAGAGGGTGTGACTAGATGCCTCCAAGGAGAACCCTATCTAGTTGGGGGGGGAGGAGGTCCGAGAGTGTGACTAGATGCACCCATGGGGAACCCTATCCAGCGGGGGGCAGAGGGAGGTCAGAGAGTGTGACTAGATGCACCCATGGGGAACCCTATCCAGCGGGGGGTGAGGGGTCAGAGAGTGTGACTAGACGCATCTAAGGAGAACCCTATCTAGCTGGGGGGGAGGAGGAGGTCAGAGAGTGTGACTAGATGCACCCATGGGGAACCCTATCCAGTGGTGGGAGGGAGGTCAGAGAGTGTGACTAGATGCACCCATGGGGAACCCTATCCAGCTGGAGGGGTGAGGGGTCAGAGAGTGTGACAAGACGCATCAAAGGAGAACCCTATCCAGCTGGGAGGAGGGGAGGGTCAGAGGGCATGACTAGATGCACCCTTGGTAACCCTATCCAGCTATGGGGGGATTCAGAGGGTGTGACTTGATGCACCCATGGGGAACCCTATCCAGCGGGGGGGAGGTCAGAGAGTGTGACTAGATGCACCCATGGGGAACCCTATCCAGCTGGATGGGTGAGGGCTCAGAGAGTGCGACTAGACGCATCTAAGGAGAACCCTATCTAGCTGGGGGGGAGGAGGAGGTCAGAGAGTGTGACTAGATGCACCCATGGAGAACCCTATTCAGCGGGGGAAGGAGGTCAGAGAGTGTGACTAGATGCCTCCAGGGAGAACCCTATCTAGCTGGGGGGGAGGTCAGAGAGTGTGACTAGATGCCTCCAAGGAGAACTCTATCTAGCTGGGGGGCGGAGGTCAGAGAGTGTGACTATATGCACCCATGGGGAACCCTATCCAGCGGGGGGAGGTCAGAGAGTGTGACTAGATGCACCCATGGGGAACCCTATCCAGCTGGAGGGATGAGGGGTCAGAAAGTGTGACTAGACACATCTAAGGAGAACCCTATCCAGCTGGGAAGATGGGGGGGACAGAGGGCGTGACTAGATGCACCCATGGTAACCCTATCCAGCTATGGGGGGGATTCAGAACCCTATCCAGCTGGGAAGATGGGGGGGACAGAGGGCGTGACTAGATGCACCCATGGTAACCCTATCCAGCTATGGGGGGGAGCGACCCCTGACCTTGACTGGTAGGTCGCTCCCCCACCACACAGCTCCGTCTGTGTGCTCTGCTGCTGCCCCTGATTGTGCTCGTTTTTCCTTTCTGTGCCCCCTTGCTGCCCCTGATTGTGCTCGTTTTTCCTTTCTGTGCCCCCTTGCTGCCCCTGATTGTGCTCGTTTTTCCTTTCTGTGCCCCTTGCTGCCCCTCATTGTGCTAGTTTTTCCTTTCTGTGCCCCCTTGCTGCCCCTGATTGTGCTCGTTTTTTTCCTTTCTGTGCCCCCTTGCTGCCCCTGATTGTGCTCGTTTTTCCTTTCTGTGCCCCCCTTGCTGCCCCTGATTGTGCTCGTTTTTCCTTTCTGTGCCCCCTTGCTGCCCCTGATTGTGCTCGTTTTTTCCTTTCTGTGCCCCCCTTGCTGCCCCTGATTGTGCTCGTTTTTCCTTTCTGTGCCCCCTTGCTGCCCCTGATTGTGCTCGTTTTTTCCTTTCTGTGCCCCCTTGCTGCCCCTGATTGTGCTCGTTTTCCTTTCCGTGCCCCCTTGCTGCCCCTGATTGTGCTCGTTTTTTTTCCTTTCTGTGCCCCCTTGATGCCCTGATTGTGCTCGTTTTCCCTTCTGTGCCTGTTTCCCGCCGCTGCGCCTGCGGCCCCGCCCCCTCACTGCCCATTCGCTGCCCCATTCCCTGCTCCTCCCTCCCACCTCCCCATTTATGGCGGCCGCTGCGTGGTGAAGAGAGCGACCCCTGACCTTGACTGGTAGGTCGCTCCCCCACCACACAGCTCCGTCTGTGTGCCCTGCTGCTGCCCCTGATTGTGCTCGTTTTTCCTTTCTGTGCCCCCTTGCTGCCCCTGATTGTGCTCGTTTTTTCCTTTCTGTGCCCCCCTTGCTGCCCGATTGTGCTCGTTTTTAGGTCTCGCGCCTAGCGTTGCAGTGCGCAGCACTGCTCGCGCAGCGCGAGACCTCTAGAAAGGGCTTCTGAAAACGACCCACACGCTCGTGCGTGTGGTTTTGTTTTCAGAAGCCCTGAACTGGGGTGGTGGAGTGAGCTAAAGAATGATGATGGATTAAACCCAGATCAGTTGACTGGGGGTGAGTGTTTGATTGGCTCAAACGTTCCGTCCATCATCCCCTTTTGTATCGCTTTGTTCGCCCTAAGTTGGCGGGGGTATGCCCAGACGTGGGTCCCTTGCTCACTTTGCCACTGGATTCAAGCAAGCCTGGCTGATGACGGCTGGAATGCCAGAAACCGGTCCTAGGATGCTTGTTTCCGGTCCAGGGAAGACATGGCTTGGCAGTTCGTGCTGGACTGTTCCCATGAGGCACAGGGTCAGACTGATTTGCATATGGCCATGTCTGAACTGGGGTGGTGGAGTGAGCTAAAGAATGATGATGGATTAAACCCAGATCAGTTGACTGGGGGTGAGTGTTTGATTGGCTCAAACGTTCCGTCCATCATCCCCTTTTGTATCGCCCCTGATTGTGCTCGTTTTTCCTTTCTGTGCCCCCTTGCTGCCCCTGATTGTGCTCGTTTTTTCCTTTCTGTGCCCCCCTTGCTGCCCGATTGTGCTCGTTTTAGGTCTCGCGCCTAGCGTTGCAGTGCGCAGCACTGCTCGCGCAGCGCGAGACCTCTAGAAGGGCTTCTGAAAACGACCCACACGCTCGTGCGTGTGGTTTTGTTTTCAGAAGCCCTCATTGGCTGTAGCGTGCGTTGTTTGTGGAAAAGCGGCACGTGATTGGGCAAAGGCGGGTGCATGTCCCGCCTTTGCCGCGCCCATTCCCGACGGTGGCCAGAACGCGCAGCAGCGCGCGTTCGTCTCGCTTTTGCTGCCGCGCTTTCTAGCCCCCGCTCCTATGTGGTGCGCGCGCACTACGTTGACTTTTACAAACCACACATTTCTTAAGCTGCGATTTCACAATGAAGCGAACGTGCGTTCGCCTCGTTGTCGCGGCCGAGCTTCCTCCCGTCACTCCTCTGTGGTGCGTGCGCAACAATGTTCACGGCAAAAACATTTCGTAGTTGTACTTTAATAATAAAGGCAACGTGCGTTCGGCTCGCTGCCGCTTCTGTACTCCTTCCCCCCGCTCCTCTGGTGCACGTGCTATAGTGTTTGTGATAGAATGCTGTGCGGGAAACACACACATTTCAGTAAGCTGTAATATTGAGTTACTGGTAAACAAAGTACCCTAAAACAAAATGAAAGTAACTGAGCTTGCTCATTGTGAGAGTAGTTCAATCTACCCGCCTGCTTTTAATTTTCAGTCCTTTACTCCAGCAGCCCCAACTTTGTTTCGCCCTTTTCAGCGCCGCTTTATTCTTAAAATAAACAGTTTTCGTTGCTATCCGCAGTTGCTTCAGCTGCCACCCGTTTTTATATACTTTTCCACAGCCTTGTTTCAGCACTCATCCTGTTCTGCACCCCTATTTGGGCACTTAACCACTCCCTTAGCTTCCTTCAGCATCCGCCTCACGCCAGCACCCCTCCTCCCCAACAAACTGTCCCAGGGCTAACTTTCAGCAGTTTTACTAAGCACTCGTCAGACGCTCGCACAGCTACAGCTTAGAACTGAGATTCAGTTTCAAACCGATGAATATCCCCCCCACACACACACACACACAAATATACTAAGGCTTCAGTCCCCACAGAAAAGAGATCTTACGGCAGGAAGTGCATTACTTTTATTTTCCATTTGACTTGCAGTGAAGTGACGGATATTTTTGGGGGTGGAAGTAAAACTAAGGGATATGCGAAAGTTTTTGTCAAAGGCGAGAGATAATTATATCTAAATGGCAACTTTGTATGTGCGCTCTCATTTAGTTCCAGCCGCCACACTTAACCATATCTCTCTTAAATGATCCGTATCGACACTCAAAACCCCACCCATCCTTCAGCAGCCTCCTATCTTAAGGAACGCCTCCCCTGCTCCAGCCCACTCCGAAACTCCTCCGGTGTTACTCCATACATACACACTGACTTCTGTGCCTTGATAAAATATGGAATAGTCACCTCTGCTTGTACTGACACTATTTCTTACAAAACTGCAGTTCACAACTGCAGTATTGGACCAGATGTAAGCGATATTATTTTCCAACTTCCGGTAGACCCTTCTGTCACGCCCAGCACGTACTCCGACTTTTTCATGGGATCTTTGCTATATTTTCTTAAATTGTCAAACAATATTCCACAGGTCGTTTCTAGCTGAACAGCTTTGTGGGAATTGTTTTCTTATTATAGAACTAACTGTACTTATGTTTGGTTTGAAAGCAAATTTTCCACAGGTATAAATTTTATATCCAACTCCCGCTTTTGTTTATTTAACTTAGTGGCTTAGCAATGCCTGTCAAACTTTAAGTGTTTTACTTGAAATAATGTTTCAGTGTTCCCACAGGTTCTTAAACAGTTCCTGTAATTACTTTTGTTGGTGAGTAAAAGTGACATGTGTAAGTTTATTTATGCAACCTCTCAAAACATTTATTAAATCGTGTGAAATGTGCCCGGCTGGTTCCCCGTTGTGCGAAATGGTGTTAGTACACTTTTTTGTATTTGAAAGATCTGGTGCTGGCGTTTGGATGATGACTGAACCACTTCCAAACCGTGGACAGGGCCACATATATATTAGTGAATTTGTATCTATCTCGTCCAAGGCGCTTAGGAGTTGTTCTGCATTAGCTGCTGTGCAGTCTTCACACAGCGGGCATTGCGTTTTAAAGTTTCTTTCGCATTCAGAGCATGTACAGTAGAGCAGACCGGGCAAGGTACCCTTACACACCAGATTTACAGCAGAAATGCAAGCAACTCCCTCGCACAGAGTAAACTGCTGCATGTGAAGTTGTCATGCAGGACCGATAAAGAACAGTTACCATCTTGGCAGTAACCATGTAAATTGCATCAGGTCACAGAAGTGATTACTCTGATTGCTCTACTATTTATTGCGTTGAATGATATTTAGATTTCATAGCTTTGCCTTACATTACATAATGTAATTACTGTGATCTGCTTTAGACCTACAATGAGATGGTACTGGCCACTTTTTCCTTCGTTATATAAATTAGATTTTCCTATTGTGTTTTATTACATGGATGATTACTTCATGTTTACACTTAACTACATTACTGAATGTTTCTAGCAGTGGTAAAGTGCCCAGAGTTCAACAACCAACAAAAACAGGAAAGAAAAAAAGAGGAGGAAGGAAGCAAAAAGTTTGTTGATAACCCTGCAAAAAGGGCCAGGCCCAACAGGGTGCATTTACATCGTTTGATGCTTCTGTTGAGTGTTGTGGGGTTGGCTTACAATGAAATCTGGAGTGTGGATGGAGCAGGGCTGTCAGGATGATTTAGTCTTGTATGCAATGGACTTTATGCAGTTTGATGTGCTGCGTTTGTGAATGACGTCACCATAGCGCTGCTTCGGCACGTTTGTACGATTCTTGCCTGATAGCAACTACTTATGAGATGGTGGCCATGTTCGGTATGTCAAGATAGGCTAATGTACTCTTCAAGGCAAAGCCGCAGAAACTGGGTTACACCTGCAACATGTGGAAATATCAAGCTTTGCGAGATGGTAGGAGGTTGATGGTGCAGAGCTGTATGGTCTTTGTGGTATTGTTTTCTGCCTCCACATACCTTTACTAACTTTGGGCTGCACTGAACAACAAGGACGTTTGTGCAGAACGTCACTGACTACATACAGAAATACTGGGACATCAAATAGAGCAATTAGTAAATTATCAGTAAATCATAAATATTGCAATTCATTTATTAAATAACATCTGCATGCGTAGCCGTGCATCAGCATGACAAATATAGCTCATGCTGTATATGACTTCAGACACGTTAAAAAAATCACATGAAGAGATGAAGCGGCAAATGATTCACTCTTGATACAGGTTCATACGTCCACGTCGGGTCATCACAGGTAAGGCAAAAAGAAAAAACTGCCTCGTTATAACAAATCAATTTGAAAATTACTACTTTGGGTAATGCAGTAGAAAATATTTTTATTTAAGACAGTTCAGTTGGAGTTCATTCAAGCCAAGACAGATGGACAGCAAAGACTCCTCAAACCACCATAGATGGCAGGGGCGGAGTTGGACCAAGTCGCTCCTCTTTGTTTTCCATCTTGTGTCTTTTAATATGTCCTTATTCACACCTGATATTTTGCTAATCCTGTATTTTTTGACCTCCTTTTGCTGTTTGAGATAAGCTTCAAATGACAATGGAGTGACGTTCCAAGAAGCAGTTGTTTGTCCTGGTCCTGTATGGCGCTCTAACTTTATTGGGAGAACAATTGTCTGGAAAGGTAGTTTGGACATAGATCTGGATAATATGTACCATGAATGAATGATTGAACAACCACTTGGTAAGCACAGCAGCTGCTCCCGGGAAGCATACCGGCTCTGCGCTAACCTGGCAGCTAACTTGAACTTGATTTTTTTTTCTCCCTAAAAAGGAATGTTTGCAGATTGTCCTTAAATGGCCCGTCCGTATCAATCTTACGTGCAGAAGTTCTCAGGTAAAGCGTTCCACAACCTAGCCTCCTAGACAGAAGAAGATACTATTCCCCCCTCCCCCACTTCCCTCCCCTGCTCTAGCTCTCCGAATGAGAGGGATCTGAACAAATCTTTGGCTAGCAGAGGGAAGTGCCCTGTGGCGTTCATAAGCTCTGAGTTGTTAGTGTTTTAAATCTGCTTCTTTGCTGAAGCCAATGCTATTTCTTCAGCTCCTCCCTACTAGATTTGACCAATGAAACCTGCTGCTGCATTCTGTACCAGTTGCATCATATTTAACAGGCCTAGTCGTCCCAAGATATGAAACAATACTGTTGTCACTTATGCTTCATTTTTTAATATAGTCATTCTCTTGTACATAATACTTTCATGTTACTCTTGCCTTGCTCCCTACTTCCTTCCTCCTCCTCACCATCCTTTGCTATCCCTTCCCAACTTTATCTATCCTTTTACTCTTGCCTTGCACCCTACTTCCTTCCTTCCCCCTCACCATCTTTTGCTATCCCTTCCCAACCTTCTCTATCCTTTTTACTCTTACTTTTCCCCCTACTTCCTTCCTCGCCCTCACCATCTTTTGCTATCCCTTCCCACCAAACAGATGTGCACTCCCGGCTGCTCGGGCAAATCTGTGGGCATCTCATCCAGACCACATCTGGAAAAATAGCAAGAAGAAATAGGGGATGGACAGACACTTTTGTTTTTTAGTGGCTAGCATTCATCCCTCATTTTGGATTAATATTCACACAAAAGGATGTTTGCACTCATCTGTGGGCAAACCAAAGCGAATCCCAAGTAGTAATTGAAATGATTCATTATCAATATTTAGTGCGGTCTAAATAATAATAATGAATTATTACAATTACTACTTGGGATTGGGTCTTGAGCCACAGATCATCCATCACTTGCTGTTGTTGATAGGACTCTTACAGTTCCTAAAACCTTGGTAGAACAGTGAAACAAAGCAGACAGGCTACCTCACCAGGCTCAGGCCCTCACAAGTTAAAGGTGGGAGTTACCTCTCAACCCCCACCAACAGCCCCCATCTTTATTGTGCATTAAAAAAACAGAACATTCCAAAACCTCAATATAGGAAACTTATTGTAGGTTTGTATATCTGTGAATGCCTGTAAGACTATCTGGCATGGCATAATTGTTGTTTTCCACAAAGAGTGGTTCTACTACGCAATAAGAAAACGAGCATTTGCTATGCAATAGGTGTCGCATTTGCGAAAGTTTGAGCTATTGGCATTGTAAATACCAATGCCTTTTATTTCTGTATTTTAAAAACCTGCAAGCGGTGCATAAACAGGCACTTTGTACTTGCAGTCGTTGCTTACGAGAAGCAACGCTGGCAGTAACTATGCCTCTTTTACTGCCAGCCTTCCTTTTCGTAAGCAAGGACTATAAGTACAAAGGGCGTGTTTATGCACCGCATGCAGCTTTTCGAAACACATAAATAAAAGGCATTGTCGTTTACAATGGCAATAGCTCAAACTCTTGCAAATGCAACACCAATAACTCAAACTTTAATAATGCGAGACCTATTGCATTGCAAATGCTTGTTTCCTTTCTGTGCCCCCCTTGCTGCCCCTGATTGTGCTCGTTTTTCCTTTCTGTGCCCCCCTTGCTGCCCCTGATTGTGCCCGTTTTTTCCTTTCTGTGCCCCCCTTGCTGCCCCTGATTGTGCTCGTTTTTTCTTTCTGTGCCCCCCTTGCTGCCCCTGATTGTGCTTGTTTTCCTTTCTGTGCCCCCTTGCTGCCCCTCATTGTGCTAGTTTTTCCTTTCTGTGCCCCATTGCTGCCCCTGATTGTGCTCGGTTTTTTCCTTTCTGTGCCCCCTTGCTGCCCCTGATTGTGCTCGTTTTTTCCTTTCTGTGCCCCCTTGCTGCCCCTGATTGTGCTCGTTTTTCCTTTCTGTGCCCCCTTGCTGCCCCTGATTGTGCTCGTTTTTCCTTTCTGTGCCCCCCTTGCTGCCCCTGATTGTGCTCGTTTTTCCTTTCTGTGCCCCCTTGCTGCCCCTGATTGTGCTCGTTTTCCCTTTCTGTGCCCCCCTTGCTGCCCCTGATTGTGCTCGTTTTTCCTTTCTGTGCCCCCTTGCTGCCCCTGATTGTGCTCGTTTTTTTCTCCTTTCTGTGCCCCCTTGATGCCCTGATTGTGCTCGTTTTCCCTTCTGTGCCTGTTTCCCGCCGCTGCGCCTGCGGCCCCGCCCCTCACTGCCCATTCGCTGCCCCATTCCCTGCTCCTCCCTCCCACCTCCCCATTTATGGCGGCCGCTGTGCGGCCGCGCAGCGGGCGTGCGCAGCGGGCGCGCGCCTAAGGCAAGCCCGTCTGCGCCCGTCCGCGCCGTGACCACGCCCAGCGCCAGACCCCTGGTCCGGGCATCCCCGCGCCCGCCACATCAACAGACGCCGATACGACGCCAGCACCCTCCACGCACTCAACCCCGGAAAAGATCACGCCTGCTACCAGGCCACCCCGAAGCGCACCCAAGGGCCCTTCACCTGCCGGAACTGCAGCTTCGCCAGCACCCGCCCCGCCAAACCACCACCCAGGAAAGAACCCAACTACCTCAGATGCATCCTCCTCAACACCCGCTCCGCCCGCAAACACGCCATCGAACTCTGGGACCTTCTCGACTCAACCTCCCCAGACGTCGCATTCCTGACGGAGACCTGGCTGAATCCCGCTTCAGCCCCCGACATCGCCATTGCCATCCCGGACGGATACAAGATCACCCGCAGGGACCGCACCAACGGAGTCGGAGGAGGCATCGCCATCGTCCACAGGAACACCCTCAGAGTCTCAACCAACACCGACGACACCCTCAGCACCGCCGAACACATGCACTTCCAGATCCACACCGATCCCAACACCACCCTCAGAGGAACCCTCATCTACAGACCCCCGGACCCCGACCACAGTTCAGCGATTCCATCGCTGACTTCGTCAGCACACACGCCATCGCCTCCACGGACTACATCCTCCTCGGGGACCTGAACTTCCACCTCGAGAACAACAAGGACACCAACTCCACCACCCTGATCGACAACCTCGCCACCCTCGGACTCAGACAGCTCGTGACTACACCCACCCACGCCGCCGGCCACACGCTCGACTCCATCTTTTCCGCAAGCCCACACGTCTCCTTCAACCACACCTCCGAACCCCACTGGACTGACCACCACTGCATCCACTTCACCTACAGGAAGCCCACCACGCACCACCGCACCGAACAAATGCCTCGCCGCTGCTGGAGCAGAGTCACGGAAGACCAGCTAACCACAACCCTCGCCCTGAGCCCACCCGCCGAACCCTCCGACCCCGACACCGCCGCCCGCAACCTCAGACAGTGGATCGACGACTGCGCCAACACCCTCGCCCCGCTCAAGAATCCGCCCAACAGCCACACCAGCAAGAAAGCCACCTGGTTCACCGGAGACCTCCAGGCCTCCAAACGAACATGCCGAAAACTGGAGAAGATCTGGCTCCACGAACGGACAGCGGACAGCTACGCCGCTCCCACAAGAGCACCACCCGCAGTCACCATCACCTCATCAGATCCGCCAAAAGGGCCTCACTCAAAGACCGCCTAGACAACAACGCACACAACAGCAAAGAGCTCTTCAACATCGTGAAGGAACTCTCCAACCCCAGCTCCAACACCAACGACATCCAGCCGTCGCGAGACCTGTGCGACTCACTGGCCACCTTCTTCCACCGCAAAATCGCCGACATCCACGACAGCTTCAACACCACGACCGCCCCGGCAACCACCGAGACCACTGCCCCCACAACCACCAACCGCCTGCTCTCCTGGACCAACATCAACGACGAGGACACCAGCGAGATCAAGAACACCATCCACTCCGGTTCACCGCTAGACCCGTGCCCTCACCACATCTTCAACAAAGCCAGTACAGCCATCGCGCCCCATCTCCGGAAAATAATCAACATCTCCTTCGAGACAGCAACCTTCCCGGAAAGCTGGAAGCACGCCGAGATCACCGCCTTACTCAAGAAACCCAAGGCAGACCCCAAGGACCTCAAGAACTTCCGACCCATCTCTCTGCTCCCGTTCCCGCGAAGGTCACCGAGAAAATCGTCAACAAACAACTGACCCGCTACCTCGAGGAGAACAACATCCTGGACCCTTCCCAGTCCGGCTTCCGCAGCAACCACAGCACCGAAACCGCCCTCATCGCCGCCACCGATGACATCAGGACCCTGCTAGACAACGGAGAAACAGCAGCCCTCATCCTCCTGGACCTATCAGCCGCCTTCGACACGGTCTGCCACCACACACTACGAACACGCCTTCACGACGCCGGGATCCAAGAGAAGGCCCTGGACTGGACCACATCCTTCCTTTCCGGCAGAACACAAAGCGTCTGCCTCGCCCCCTTCCGATCCAAGGCCACCAAGATCATCTGCGGCGTACCCCAAGGCTCCTCCCTCAGCCCAACGCTGTTCAACATCTACATGGCACCCCTCGCCCACGTCGCCCGACAGCACAACCTCAACATCATCTCCTACGCCGACGACACCCAGCTGATCCTCTCCCTCACCAAAGACCCTCACACCGCCAAAGCCCACCTCCACGAAGGAATGAAGGCCGTCGCCGAATGGATGAGGACCAGCCGCCTGAAGCTGAACTCGGACAAGACGGAGGTCCTCATCCTTGGTTCCAACCCTTCAGCCTGGGACGACTCCTGGTGGCCAACATCACTGGGAACAGCCCCGCCACCCACCGACCACGTACGCAACCTAGGGGTCATCCTCGACCCCACCCTCTCCATGACTAAGCAGGTCAACGCCGTTTCCTCATCCTGCTTCAACATCCTCCGAATGCTCCGCAGGATCTTCAAGTGGATCCCCACCGAAACAAGAAAAACAGTCACCCAGGCCCTCGTCACCAGCAGGCTGGACTACGGAAACGCCCTCTACGCAGGAACGACGGCTAAGCTCCTGAGACGGCTGCAACGCATCCAGAACGCCTCTGCACGTCTTATCCTCGACATCCCCCGACGCAGCCACATCACACCCCACCTGAGAGACCTGCACTGGCTCCCTGTCAACAAGAGGATAACCTTCAAGCTCCTCACCCACGCACACAAAGCACTCCACAACTCCGGACCAGCCTACCTCAACAGACGACTCAGCTTCTACACCCCCACCCGCCAGCTCCGCTCGACCAGCCTCGCCCTCGCCACAGTCCCCTGCATCCGGAAAATGACCGCCGGCGGCAGATCCTTCTCCCACCTCGCCGCCAAGACCTGGAACACCCTCCCCACCAACCTCCGACAGACCCAAGACCTACTGGCCTTCAGAAGACTCCTCAAGACCTGGCTCTTCGATCAGTAGCAGCACCACCCCCCTCTTCCCCCAGCGCCTTGAGACCCTCGTGGGTATGTAGTGCGCTTTATAAGTGACATGATTGATTGATTGATTGATTGATTGATTCAGAGGGTGTGACTAGATGCCTCCAAGGAAAACCCTATCTAGTTGGGGGGGAGGAGGTCCGAGAGTGTGACTAGATGCACCCATGGGGAACCCTATCCAGCGGGGGGCAGAGGGGAGGTCAGAGAGTGTGACTAGATGCACCCATGGGGAACCCTATCCAGCAGGGGGGGAGGAGGAGGTCAGAGAGTGTGACTAGATGCACCCATGGGGAACCCTATCTAGCGGCAGCGGAAGGTCAGAGAGTGTGAGTAGATGCACCCATGGGGAACCCTATCCAGCGGGGGGGAGGTCAGAGAGCGTGACTAGATGCACCCATGGGGAACCCTATCCAGCTGGAGGGGTGAGGGCTCAGAGCGTGTGACTAGACGCATCTAAGGAGACCCTATCTAGCTGGGGGGGAGGAGGAGGTCAGTGAGTGTGACTAGATGCACCCATGGGGAACCCTATCCAACGGGGGGAGGTCAGACAGTGTGACTAGATTCACCCATGGGGAACCCTATACAGCGGGGCGGAGGTCAGAGAGTGTGACTAGATGCACCCATTGGGAACCCTATCCAGCTGGAGGGGTGAGGGGTCAGAGAGTGTGACTAGACACATCTAAGGAGAACCCTATCTAGCTGGGGGGGTGGGAGGAGGTCAGAGAGTGTGACTAGATGCACCCATGGGGAACCCGATCCAGCGGGGGAGAGGAAGTCAGAGAGTGTGACTAGATGCCTCCAAGGAGAACCCTATCTAGCTGGGGTGGGGGGAGGAGGAGGTCAGAGAGTGTGACTAGATGCACCCATGGGGAACCCTATCCAGCGGGGGGGAGAAGGTCAGAGAGTGTGACTAGATGCCTCCAAGGAGAACCCTATCTAGCTGTGGGGGAGGGGGAGGTCAGAGAGTGTGACTAGATGCACCCATGGGGAACCCTATCCAGTGGGGTGGAGGACAGAGAGTGTGACTAGATGCACCCATGGGGAACCCTATCCAGCTGGAGGGGTGAGGGGTCAGAGAGTGTGACTAGACGCATGTAAGGAGAACCTTATCTAGCTTGGGGGGGAGGAGGAGGTCAGAGAGTGTGACTAGATCCACCCATGGGGAACCCTATCCAGTGGGGGAGGAGGTCAGAGAGTGTGAGTAGATAGACCCATGGGGAACCCTATCTAGACGGGGGGAGGTCAGAGAGTGTGACTAGATGCACCCATGGGGAACCCTATCCAGCTGGAGGGGTGAGGGGTCAGAGAGTGTGACAAGACGCATCAAAGGAGAAACCTATCCAGCTGGGAGGAGGGGGTGTCAGAGGGCATGACTAGATGCACCCATGGTAACCCTATCCAGCTATGGGGGAGATTCAGTGGGTGTGACTAGATGCCTCCAAGGAGAACCCTATCTAGTTGGGGGGAGGATGTCAGAGAGTGTGACTAGATGCACCCATGGGGAACCCTATCCAGCGGGGGGATGGAGGGGAGGTCAGAGAGTGTGACTAGATGCACCCATGGGGAACCCTATCCAGTGGGGGGCAGGGGGGAGGTCAGAGATTGTGACTAGATGCACCCATGGGGAACCCTATCCAGTTGGAGGGGTGAGGGGTCAGAGAGTGTGACTAGACGCACCCATGGGGAACCCTATCCAGCGGGGGGGAAGGTCAAAGAGTGTGAGTAGATGCACCCATGGGGGACCCTATCCAGCGGGGGAGGTCAGAGAGTGTGACTAGATGCACCCATGGGGAACCCTATCCAGCTGGAGGGGTGAGGTATCAGAGAGAGTGTGACTAGACGCATCTAAAGAGAACCCTATTCAGCTGGGAGGAGGGGGGATCAGAGGGCGTGACTAGATGCATCCATGGTAACCCTATCCATCTGGAGGTGGGTGAGTGGTGGGGCCAGGGAGTGTGACTAGATGCCTCCTATGAGAGCCCTATCCAGCTTGGGGGAGAGAGGTGTTGGAGGATATTACACAGACGCCTCCAAGGAGGGGGGGGGGGCTCACAGGGTGTGACCAGGTGCTGACTGGCTGAAATGTAGTTCACTCATTGTAGTGGTTCTTCGCCTCTCTACATGACTTCTTATAACGTGTTTTGAAAAAGGTGCCATGCACACAAGGCAACACTCTAGGTCACTGATAAGGCTGACATGACGATTTAGAGCGCAGACCATCGCCCTGAGTGGTACAAGTGAAAACGCTCATGGAGACGGCATGGATGATTATTTGTCACACACGAGGTTGCAAGTGAGTCATAAACAACTGCATGCGATTCGAATTGTTACACGTGTGCAATTAACTGGAAGCATCGATCCTGGTGCATGAGGAGAATGGTGCACTTTACCAGCACGCTGCACCAAACTCCGCACTAGATATTTGACTCAAACAATCAATCAGGGGCTGGTAAAGCACAGCTAGTCACCAGCGAGGGTCTCAAGGTGCTGGGGGGGCAAATGGGGGGCTCCATTGAGTGCTGGGGTCATCCGAAGAGCCAGGTCTTGAGGTCCTTCCTGAACTGGAGCAGTGTCGGGCTTCGTCAGAGGTGGAGATCGTTCCAGGCCTTGGCTGTGAGGTAGGAGAAGGACTTTCCTCCCGTTCTGGTCTTGTAGACTCGTGGGACGGTGGCCAGAGAGTGGTCAGCTGATCGGAGGTGTCTCTTGGGTGCGTGGAAGGAAAGGCGGTTGTTCAGGTATGCTGGTCCGATGTTGTGGAGGGCCTTGTATGCATGAGTGAGGAGCTTGAAGGTTATTCTTCTTTCGATGGGGAACCAGTGGAGATCACGGAGCTGTTGGGTTATGTGGTTGTGACGGGGATGTCCAGGATCAGTCTGGCTGCAGCATTTTTGACGTTCTGCAGTTTGCGAAGTAGATTCTTGTTGATTGTGGCGTAGAGAGCGTTGCCATAGTCCAGTCTGCTACTGATGAGGGCGTGCATAACCATTTTTCTGGCTTCGGGAGGGATCCATCTGAAAGTCTTTTGGAGTATGCGGAGGGTGTTGAAGTAGGCCGAGGACACGGCATTGACCTATATATATATATATATATATATATATCGCACAGCAAAGGGATCTTTACGAAAGAATCCACAGGAGCCCACTCGGTTGGTAAAAGCAGTTTAATCTTGGTAAGGCAAACAAGGACGACGCGTTTCGACCACGTCCGTGGTCTTGGTCACATGACCACCGCCTCCATTTTGTTGTATTTAAAGGTACGTGCACTTAAATTTTTCATGAACATAAAAGAAATGTTACAGCACATGTGAGGTGGTAAAAGTAAATGAAAAGTGAAAAGTGAAAACAGACGCAGCTGTTTAAAAGTCAGCTAATTGGGACATTTTATACATTGACAGTCTCAAGGCAATTTCGTGTAAATAACACATAATTTACATTGCAATTATTAGACAGCATTGTTCGGCTTGGTTTCACAAGATATATATATATATATATAGAGAGAGAGACAAAACCAAAGGTTCCAGGGACTTTATAGTTAGGAAATAGACAGGGGTGGCTCCTTCATGTGGGCGGAGGAGCGTCGCCCCACTGCTTTCTCGCTGTGCGAGAAGCAGTAACATTAAATGGTATAAAAACCATTTTATGTTACTGCTTCTCACACTGCGAGAAAGCAGAAGGGTTTGGTTGGGGGCGGACGGGTGGGCGGTCCTGCAACAGGGCAGGGGAGGAGTGGCTAGCCCAATGTTGCGGTCCCTGACTGTTTGGTCGGCCCTCCGGCATGAAGCCTAAATGGAGAAAATGGCCTCCACATAGGCGCCTGACTGGGCACCGTCCCCACCAATCACAACGCTGCCACTGCAGCATTGTGATTGGCTTAGGGGAGGGGATGGAGGCTGCCTGCTTCCAGCTTCCTGCGAGGAGTAGAGAAGCAGAGACGACGCAGGACCGGATCGGACCGGCTAAGGTAAGTTATTTTTTTTATAATTAAAATTAAACTTCCCCTCACCCCGCGCGAGCTCCTCCCCGCGTGACCTACCCATGAGTCATGCCAGCTGCGACTGGAAATAGAATTAAACAAACCTTAGAAATTCACTGAAAAAAACAAAGGTTACAGGAACGTTATAGTTAGGCTCAGATTACAAGTGTGAAAAACCAGTGAAATTCAGCAGTTATATTTAGCTGAGCTAACTATAACTTGCGCCCCCCCAATGCACTGTTTATGACTTCAAATGTTACATCACTCATGACATGGTCAGTGACATCACTGATGACATCTCAAATGACATCCCTGATGACATCATCCTGTGAGTGTCATCCTGTGAAGCTCCCGCCAAGCCACAGCTAACTGCAATGTCCCGGAGGTTGGCACCCTGGGACAGTGCAGGAGCTGGCCCTGGAGGGTGGTGGTCCCCAGGGCCAGGTATCGCTCCAGGAGGGGGGCAGCGCAGCCCCCCTCCAATGTTTACTTTAGCCCAGGGGAGGTGGTGGGTCCCCGGGGTCTGCAACGGACCCCCTTCATTCTTTTGATATATTTGCCTAGGGGAGGTGGCGGTCCCCAGGGTTGCGGAGAGGCCACGTGGGCCCCCGCCTTTCTTTAAATAATTTTCCCCGGGGAGGTGTCGGTCCACATGGCCCCCTGCACTGTAATCATTTAAAGACCTGGGGAGGTAGCGGTCCCTGGGGCTGAAGGGGGGTACGCAAGCCCCCCCACACTGTATTAAATTAAAGCCTGGGGAGGTGGCTGTCCCGAGGGATGCAGGGGGGTCCGCACCCCCGCATTTATTTGTATTAAAACCACAGGGAGGTGGCGACTCCTGAGGCTGCGGGGGGTCCGCGTGGCCCCCCTGCATTCTTTAAACATAAAGCCCAGAGGAGGTGGCGGTCCCCAGGGCTGCAGGGGGTCCACATGGCCCCCTGCACTGTATTCATTTAAAGCCCTGGGGAGGTAGCAGTCCCTGGGGCTGCAGGGGGTTACGCGAGCCCCCCCACACTGTACTAATTAGAAGCCCGGGGAGGTGGCTGTCCCAGGGGCTGCAGGGGTCCGCATGTCCAGCACTTATTTATATTAAAGCCCCGGGGAGATGGCAACCCCCGAGGCTGCAGGGTGTCCACGCGGCCCCCCTGCATTCATTAAACATAAAGCCCAGACGAGGTGGCGGTCCCCAGGGCATCAATGAGCCCCAGGAGGGGGGGTGCGCCCCCTCCTTAATTACAATGCCCCCGGGACCTAGACCACCCGGGGGCCGATTAGAAACGAAGCACGGGAGTCCATGCTTTGCTTTTTTTTTTTTATTCTGAGGGATCCATGGATCCCACCATAAAGTAAAAAAGAATACTTTTTTTGCCGGGGGGTGGGGGGTCCATGTGGGACCCCCACCCAAGAGGCCTAGTGGGTCAAGGTATTCCTACTCTGCCCCTTTGTTTTTCTTTTACATTTTTTGTGTGACTCTGCTTGAAGCCGAGTCCCAAGATGGTAAGGTACTACTAGCAAAGTTAGACTTTTGGTCTAAGTTCACCTTTGTGAATACTGAAAAGTAGTAAAGTTAGACTTTCGGTCTAAGTTTACCTTTGTGAATACTGAAAAGTAGTAAAGTTAGACTTTCGGTCTAAGTTTACCTTTGTGAATACTGAAAAGTAGTAAGCTAACACAAAAGTGTAAGTTTACCTTTGTGAATCGGCCCCTAGTAGGGAGGGGTCATCTAAGTCGAGGAAGTAGAGGGAATGACCCACACTTTGCAAAAGAGCTGTTTCAGTGCTGTGGTCTTGTCTGAAATCAAATTGATAGACATGGAGAGGTTGTTTGTCTGGATATGAAGGTATAGCTTTGAGGCTACACAGCTTTCTAGAAACTTCCCTAAGAAGGGACGTATTAATATAGGGTTGAAGAAGCTCAAGTCAGTGGTGTCACTGTCGGCTTCTCTAGGATTGGGAGACCTGTCCAATTTTCAGACAATCAGCGAATTCAGCATTGAGGAATACACCAGGGATGCATCAGGAATACACCAGGGATGCATCAGGAATACACCAGGGATGAATCAGGAATACACCAGGGACGCATCAGGAATACACCAGGGACGCATCAGGAATACACCAGGAATACACCAGGGATGCATCAGGAATACACCAGGGACGCATCAGGAATACACCAGGGATGCATCAGGAATACACCAGGGACGCTTCAGGAATACACCAGGGACGCATCAGGAATACAGCAGGGACGCATCAGGAATACACCAGGGATGCTTCAGGAATACACCAGGGATGCTTCAGGAATACACCAGGGATGCATGAGGAATACACCAGGGATGCATCAGGAATACACCAGGGATGCATCAGGAATACACCAGGGATGCATCAGGAATACACCAGGGACGCATCAGGAATACACTAGGAATACACCAGGGATGCATCAGGAATACACCAGGGATGCATCAGGAATACACCAGGGATGCATCAGGAATACACCAGGGATGCATCAGGAATACACCAGGGATGCATCAGGAATACACCAGGGATGCATCAGGAATACACCAGGGATGCATCAGGAATACACCAGGGACGCATCAGGAATACACCAGGAATACACCAGGGATGCATCAGGAATACACCAGGGATGCATCAGGAATACACCAGGGATGCATCAGGAATACACCAGGGACGCATCAGGAATACACCAGGGACGCATCAGGAATACAGCAGGGACGCATCAGGAATACACCAGGGATGCTTCAGGAATACACCAGGGATGCATCAGGAATACACCAGGGATGCATCAGGAATACACATGGGATGCATCAGGAATACACCAGGGATGCATCAGGAATACACCTGGGATGCTTCAGGAATACACCAGGGATGCATCAGGAATACACCAGGGACGCATCAGGAATACACCAGGGATGCATCAGGAATACACCAGGGACGCATCAGGAATACACCAGGAATACACCAGGGATGCATCAGGAATACACCAGGGACGCATCAGGAATACACCAGGGACGCATCAGGAATACACCAGGAATACACCAGGGATGCATCAGGAATACACCAGGGACGCATCAGGAATACACCAGGGACGCATCAGGAATACACCAGGAATACACCAGGGATGCATCAGGAATACACCAGGGACGCATCAGGAATACACCAGGGACGCATCAGGAATACACCAGGAATACACCAGGGATGCATCAGGAATACACCAGGGACGCATCAGGAATACACCAGGGATGCATCAGGAATACACCAGGGACGCTTCAGGAATACACCAGGGACGCTTCAGGAATACACCAGGGATGCATCAGGAATACACCAGGGACGCATCAGGAATACAGCAGGGACGCATCAGGAATACACCAGGGATGCTTCAGGAATACACCAGGGATGCATGAGGAATACACCAGGGATGCATCAGGAATACACCAGGGATGCATCAGGAATACACCAGGGATGCATCAGGAATACACCAGGGACGCATCAGGAATACACTAGGAATACACCAGGGATGCATCAGGAATACACCAGGGATGCATCAGGAATACACCAGGGATGCATCAGGAATACACCAGGGATGCATCAGGAATACACCAGGGATGCATCAGGAATACACCAGGGATGCATCAGGAATACACCAGGGATGCATCAGGAATACACCAGGGATGCATCAGGAATACACCAGGAATACACCAGGGATGCATCAGGAATACACCAGGGACGCATCAGGAATACACCAGGGACGCATCAGGAATACACCAGGGATGCATCAGGAATACATCAGGGACGCTTCAGGAATACACCAGGGATGCATCAGGAATACACCAGGGACGCATCAGGAATACAGCAGGGACGCATCAGGAATACACCAGGGACGCATCAGGAATACACCAGGGATGCATCAGGAATACACCAGGGACGCATCAGGAATACACCAGGGACTCATCAGGAATACACCAGGGACGCATCAGGAATACACCAGGGACGCATCAGGAATACACCAGGGATGCTTCAGGAATACACCAGGGACGCATCAGGAATACACCAGGGATGCATCAGGAATACACCAGGGATGCATCAGGAATACACCAGGGACGCATCAGGAATACACCAGAGACGCATCAGGAATACACCAGGGATGCATCAGGAATACACCAGGGATGCATCAGGAATACACCAGGGATGCATCAGGAATACACCAGGGATGCATCAGGAATACACCAGAGATGCATCAGGAATACACCAGGGATGCAACAGGAAAACACCAGGGATGCTACAGGAATACACCAGGGATGCATCAGGAATACACCAGGGATGCATCAGGAATACACCAGGGATGCATCAGGAATATACCAGGCACGAATCAGGAATACACCAGGGATGCATCAGGAATATACCAGGGACGCATCAGGAATACACCAGGGATGCATCGGGAATACACCAGGGACGCATCAGGAATACTCCAGGGATGTATCGGGAATACACCAGGGATGCATCAGGAATACACCAGGGATGCATCGGGAATACACCAGGGATGCATCAGGAATACACTAGGGATGCATCAGAGAGGTAGTTGGAAGGTTTGACCTCAGGTATGATTTGAAGTAGCTCTGCGTCGTAGACTGCATCAAAGTGCGCTGGCATTCATTCATTAAGGATGGGTGGGTATCCGAGTTTCTGAGTAATTAACTGCATTCTGACAACAGGTTGTGCTTCCATGAGTCTGGAGTGTGTGAGTCAAATACAAGGGAGCACCATCTGCTACCTCATTACTGCCCTGCAGGTCCAGCTTCTGTTCCAGCACTGAGACTCTGATGAACCTCAATCCTAACCTGCAGAGCCCTCTTCTGTTCCAGCACTGGGGACCGCGATGTACCTCAATCCAAACTAGCAGAGCCCTCTCCTGTTCCAGCACTGAGATTCTGATGTACCACAATCCTAACCCGCAGTGCCCTCTGCTGTTCCAGAACTTTGACCCCAATGTACCTCAATCTTAACCTGCAGCGCCCTCTTCTGTTCCAGCACTGGGACCCTAATGTACCTCAATCCTAACCCGCAGTGCCATCTGCTGTTCCAGAACTTAGCCCCCAATGTACCTCAATCTTAACCTGCAACTCCCTCTTCTGTTCCAGCACTGAGACTCTGATGTACCTCAATCCGCGCCCTCTTCTGTTCCAGCAGTGGGACCCTGATGTACCTCAATCCTAACCCGCGGTGCCCTCTGCTGTTCCGGAACTTAGACCCCAATGTACCTCAATCTTAACCTGCAGTGCACTCTTCTGTTCCAGCACTGGGACCCTGATGTACCTCAATCCTAACCCGCAGTGCCCTCTGCTGTTCTAGAACTTAGACCCCAATGTACCTCAATCTTAACCTGCAATGCCCTCTTCTGTTCCATCACTGAGTCTCTGATGTACCTCAAGCCTACCCTGCTGGGCCCTCTACTGTTCCAGCACTGGGGACCGCGATGTACCTCAATCTCAACCTGCAACACCCTCTTCTGTTCCAGCACTGGGACCCTGATGTACCTCAATCCTAACCCGCAGTGCCCTCTGCTGTTCCAGAACTTATACCCCAATGTACCTCAATCTTAACCTGCAACGCCCTCTTCTGTTCCAGCACTGAGACTCTGATGTACCTCAATCCGCGCCCTCTTCTGTTCCAGCACTGGGACCCTGATGTACCTCAATCCTAACCCGCAGTGCCCTCTGCTGTTCCGAAACTTAGACCCCAATGTACCTCAATCTTAACCTGCAACGCCCTCTTCTGTTCCATCACTGAGTCTCTGATGTACCTCAAGCCTACCCTGCAGGGCCCTCTGCTGTTCCAGAACTTAGACCCCAATGTACCTCAATCTTAACCTGCAACACCCTCTTCTGTTCCAGCATTGAGACACTGATGTACCTCCATCTTAACCTGCAACACCCTCTTCTGTTCCATCACTGAGTCTCTGATGTACCTCAAGCCTACCCTGCAGGGCCCTCTGCTGTTCCAGCACTGGGGACCCCGATGTACCTCAATTTTAACCTGCAACACCCTCTTCTGTTCCAGCACTGGGACCCTGATGTACCTCAATCCTAACCCGCAGTGCCCTCTGCTGTTCCAGAACTTAGACCCAAATGTACCTCAATCTTAACCTGCAACGCCCTCTTCTGTTCCATCACTGAGTCTCTGATGTACCTCAAGCCTACCCTGCAGGGCCCTCTACTGTTCCAGCACTGGGGACCGCGATGTACCTCAATCTCAACCTGCAACACCCTCTTCTGTACCAGCACTGGGACCCTGATGTACCTCAATCCTAACCCGCAGTGCCCTCTGCTGTTCCAGAACTTATACCCCAATGTACCTCAATCTTAACCTGCAACGCCCTCTTCTGTTCCAGCACTGAGACTCTGATGTACCTCAATCCGCGCCTCTTCTGTTCCAGCACTGGGACCCTGATGTACCTCAATCCTAACCCGCAGTGCCCTCTGCTGTTCCGGAACTTAGACCCCAATGTACCTCAATCTTAACCTGCAACGCCCTCTTCTGTTCCATCACTGAGTCTCTGATGTACCTCAAGCCTACCCTGCAGGGCCCTCTGCTGTTCCAGAACTTAGACCCCAATGTACCTCAATCTTAACCTGCAACACCCTCTTCTGTTCCAGCATTGAGACACTGATGTACCTCCATCTTAACCTGCAACCCCCTCTTCTGTTCCATCACTGAGTCTCTGATGTACCTCAAGCCTACCCTGCAGGGCCCTCTGCTGTTCCAGCACTGGGGACCCCAATGTACCTCAATCTTAACCTGCAACACCGTCTTCTGTTCCAGCATTGAGACACTGATGTACCTCCATCTTAACCTGCAACCCCTCTTCTGTTCCATCACTGAGTCTCTGATGTACCTCAAGCCTACCCTGCAGGGCCCTCTGCTGTTCCAGCACTGGGGACCCCAATGTACCTCAATTTTAACCTGCAACACCCTCTTCTGTTCCAGCACTGGGACCCTGATGTACCTCAATCCTAACCCGCAGTGCCCTCTGCTGTTCTAGAACTTAGACCCAAATGTACCTCAATCTTAACCTGCAACACCCTCTTCTGTTCCATCACTGAGTCTCTGATGTACCTCAAGCCTACCCTGCAGGGCCCTCTGCTGTTCCAGCACTGGGGACCCCGATGTACCTCAATCTTAACCCGCAGTGCCCTCTGCTGTTCCAGAACTTAGACCCCAATGTATCCTCAACCTTAACCTGCAACACCCTCTTCTGTTCCATCACTGAGACTCTGATGTACCTCACTCCTCACCAGCAGTGCCCTTTGTTGTTCCAGCACTGAGACTCTGATGTACCTCACTCCTCACCAGCAGCACCCTTCGTTGTTCCAGCACTGAGGCTCTGATGTACCTCAATCCTAACCTGCAGCGTTCTCTGCCGTTCCAGCACTGAGACCCAGATGTACGTCAATCCCAACCTGCAGCGCCCTCTGCTGTTCCAGTACTGAGACCCCAATATCGTGTAGTTCCTACTAATCAGTAGGATCTTCGCATTGTTTGGACAACAAAAACTAAGAGCTTGGTGTCAAGACTGATTCCGGACACCCCTGCAGGATATTTTGGCTTAGAGACTAGCTAGCTCACAGTGCTTTCGTAAGCCCCCCTAACCTACCATGGAACAAACAGGTTCTGGCAACCACTGAATATGACAACGTTGACCCCTGAAATATGGTAATCTCATGTACTCCTACGATGCAGACCCTACTCTGAGTGTACCTAGAGTGTGTATGGGTGTAGAGCCAAGAATCCCCCCTAGGAACGATCCAACCCCATTACCTCATGGGAAAGAGTGAAGGACCTCGCCTTGGTCTCGAGTTGGACACCCCTCACGGAATGTTAGACTGGTGCATGGTGCTTTCTCAGCAGGCAGGGACCTTCGGTGTCAGCAGAAGTGCCTCCTCTACCAATCTATCGGGATGCCTATTATTTATAATGAAAGCAGCCTTTGTGATGTGCGCACTAGATTAGTGATGTTATGGATGTGTGGATAGCGCTGTCGCCCCGTGGATGAAGATAGGACGACTTTTGTACCTAGTGCGTAGAGAGGCCTAGGACATGATGTTCAAGGCATCATGATAATGTTGTGCGAAGCTGGACGTGTAAACAAAGTTGTTTCAGAGAAACGAATCCAACAATGTCATGCATGCTAATGTGTGCAAAAGGTAACTGCTGAAACGTTATTTTCTAGGACAATGTAAGGAATAAGCTGCCTCGCTACATGGGCCTAACTGAAATATAACACCAATGTACCTCACTCCTCACCTGCAACGCTCTCTTCTGTTCCAGCACTGAGACTCTGATGTACCTCAATCCTATCCTGCAGTGCCCTCTTCTGTTCCAGCACTGAGAGACTGATGTAGCTCGCTCCTCACCTGCAGCGCCCCCTTCTGTTCCAGAACTGAGACTCTGATGTACCTCAATCCGAACCAGCAACGCCCTCTTCTGTTCCAGCAGTGAAACTCTGAGGTACCTCAGTCCTAACCTGCAGCGCTCTCTTCTGTTCCAGCAGTGAGACTCTGAGGTACCTCAATCCTAACCTGCAGCGCTCTCTTCTGTTCCAGCAGTGAGACTCTGATGTACCTCAATCCTAACCTGCAGCGCTCTCTTCTGTTCCAGCAGTGAGACTCTGACTCTGATGTACCTCAATCCTAACCTGCAGCGCTCTCTTCTGTTCCAGCACTGAGACTCTGATGTACCTCAATCCTAACCTGCAGCGCTCTCTTCTGTTTCAGCAGTGAGACTCTGATGTACCTCAATCCTAACCTGCAGCGCTCTCTTCTGTTCCAGCAGTGAGACTCTGATGTACCTCAATCCTAACCTGCAGCGCTCTCTTCTGTTCCAGCACTGAGACTCTGATGTACCTCAATCCTAACCTGCAGCGCTCTTCTGTTCCAGCAGGGAGACTCTGATGTACCTCAATCCTAACCTGCAGCGCTCTTCTGTTCCAGCAGTGAGACTCTGAGGTACCTCAATCCTTACCTGCAGCGCTCTCTTCTGTTCCAGCAGTGAGACTCTGAGGTACCTCAGTCCTAACCTGCAGCGCTCTCTTCTGTTCCAGCAGTGAGACTCTGATGTACCTCAGTCCTAACCTGCAGCGCTCTCTTCTGTTCCAGCAGTGAGACTCTGAGGTACCTCAGTCCTAACCTGCAGCGCTCTCTTCTGTTCCAGCAGTGAGACCCAGATGTACCTCAATCCTAACCTGCAGCGCTCTCTTCTGTTCCAGCAGTGAGACTCTGATGTACCTCAGTCCTAACCTGCAGCGCTCTCTTCTGTTCCAGCAGTGAGGCTCTGAGGTACCTCAGTCCTAACCTGCAGCGCTCTCTTCTGTTCCAGCAGTGAGACCCAGATGTACCTCAATCCTAACCTGCAGCGCTCTCTTCTGTTCCAGCAGTGAGACTCTGATGTACCTCAGTCCTAACCTGCAGCGCTCTCTTCTGTTCCAGCAGTGAGACTCTGAGGTACCTCAGTCCTAACCTGCAGCGCTCTCTTCTGTTCCAGCAGTGAGACCCAGATGTACCTCAATCCTAACCTGCAGTGCTCTCTTCTGTTCCAGCAGTGAGACCCAGATGTACCTCAATCCTAACCTGTAGCGCCCTCTTCTGTTCCAGCAGTGAGACTCTGAGGTACCTCAATCCTTACCTGCAGCGCTCTCTTCTGTTCCAGCAGTGAGACTCTGAGGTACCTCAGTCCTAACCTGCAGCGCTCTCTTCTGTTCCAGCAGTGAGACTCTGATGTACCTCAATCCTAACCTGCAGCGCTCTTCTGTTCCAGCAGGGAGACTCTGATGTACCTCAATCCTAACCTGCAGCGCTCTTCTGTTCCAGCAGTGAGACTCTGAGGTACCTCAATCCTTACCTGCAGCGCTCTCTTCTGTTCCAGCAGTGAGACTCTGAGGTACCTCAGTCCTAACCTGCAGCGCTCTCTTCTGTTCCAGCAGTGAGACTCTGATGTACCTCAGTCCTAACCTGCAGCGCTCTCTTCTGTTCCAGCAGTGAGACTCTGAGGTACCTCAGTCCTAACCTGCAGCGCTCTCTTCTGTTCCAGCAGTGAGACCCAGATGTACCTCAATCCTAACCTGTAGCGCCCTCTTCTGTTCCAGCAGTGAGACTCTGAGGTACCTCAATCCTTACCTGCAGCGCTCTCTTCTGTTCCAGCAGTGAGACTCTGAGGTACCTCAGTCCTAACCTGCAGCGCTCTCTTCTGTTCCAGCAGTGAGACTCTGATGTACCTCAATCCTAACCTGCAGCGCTCTCTTCTGTTCCAGCACTGAGACTCTGATGTACCTCAATCCTAACCTGCAGCGCTCTTCTGTTCCAGCAGGGAGACTCTGATGTACCTCAATGCTAACCTGCAGCGCTCTTCTGTTCCAGCAGTGAGACTCTGAGGTACCTCAATCCTTACCTGCAGCGCTCTCTTCTGTTCCAGCAGTGAGACTCTGAGGTACCTCAGTCCTAACCTGCAGCGCTCTCTTCTGTTCCAGCAGTGAGACTCTGATGTACCTCAGTCCTAACCTGCAGCGCTCTCTTCTGTTCCAGCAGTGAGACTCTGAGGTACCTCAGTCCTAACCTGCAGCGCTCTCTTCTGTTCCAGCAGTGAGACCCAGATGTACCTCAATCCTAACCTGCAGCGCTCTCTTCTGTTCCAGCAGTGAGACTCTGATGTACCTCAGTCCTAACCTGCAGCGCTCTCTTCTGTTCCAGCGGTGAGGCTCTGAGGTACCTCAGTCCTAACCTGCAGCGCTCTCTTCTGTTCCAGCAGTGAGACCCAGATGTACCTCAATCCTAACCTGCAGCGCTCTCTTCTGTTCCAGCAGTGAGACTCTGATGTACCTCAGTCCTAACCTGCAGCGCTCTCTTCTGTTCCAGCAGTGAGACTCTGAGGTACCTCAGTCCTAACCTGCAGCGCTCTCTTCTGTTCCAGCAGTGAGACCCAGATGTACCTCAATCCTAACCTGCAGTGCTCTCTTCTGTTCCAGCAGTGAGACCCAGATGTACCTCAATCCTAACCTGTAGCGCCCTCTTCTGTTCCAGCAGTGAGACTCTGAGGTACCTCAATCCTTACCTGCAGCGCTCTCTTCTGTTCCAGCAGTGAGACTCTGAGGTACCTCAGTCCTAACCTGCAGCGCTCTCTTCTGTTCCAGCAGTGAGACTCTGATGTACCTCAATCCTAACCTGCAGCGCTCTTCTGTTCCAGCAGGAGACTCTGATGTACCTCAATCCTAACCTGCAGCGCTCTTCTGTTCCAGCAGTGAGACTCTGAGGTACCTCAATCCTTACCTGCAGCGCTCTCTTCTGTTCCAGCAGTGAGACTCTGAGGTACCTCAGTCCTAACCTGCAGCGCTCTCTTCTGTTCCAGCAGTGAGACTCTGATGTACCCTCAGTCCTAACCTGCAGCGCTCTCTTCTGTTCCAGCAGTGAGACTCTGAGGTACCTCAGTCCTAACCTGCAGCGCTCTCTTCTGTTCCAGCAGTGAGACCCAGATGTACCTCAATCCTAACCTGTAGCGCCCTCTTCTGTTCCAGCAGTGAGACTCTGAGGTACCTCAATCCTTACCTGCAGCGCTCTCTTCTGTTCCAGCAGTGAGACTCTGAGGTACCTCAGTCCTAACCTGCAGCGCTCTCTTCTGTTCCAGCACTGAGACTCTGATGTACCCTCAATCCTAACCTGCAGCGCTCTTCTGTTCCAGCAGGAGACTCTGATGTACCTCAATCCTAACCTGCAGCGCTCTTCTGTTCCAGCAGTGAGACTCTGAGGTACCTCAATCCTTACCTGCAGCGCTCTCTTCTGTTCCAGCAGTGAGACTCTGAGGTACCTCAGTCCTAACCTGCAGCGCTCTCTTCTGTTCCAGCAGTGAGACTCTGATGTACCTCAGTCCTAACCTGCAGCGCTCTCTTCTGTTCCAGCAGTGAGACTCTGAGGTACCTCAGTCCTAACCTGCAGCGCTCTCTTCTGTTCCAGCAGTGAGACTCTGACTCTGATGTACCTCAATCCTAACCTGCAGCACTCTCTTCTGTTCCAGCACTGAGACTCTGATGTACCTCAATCCTAACCTGCAGCACTCTCTTCTGTTCCAGCAGTGAGACCCAGATGTACCTCAATCCTAACCTGCAGCGCTCTCTTCTGTTCCAGCAGTGAGACTCTGATGTACCTCAGTCCTAACCTGCAGCGCTCTCTTCTGTTCCAGCAGTGAGGCTCTGAGGTACCTCAGTCCTAACCTGCAGCGCTCTCTTCTGTTCCAGCAGTGAGACCCAGATGTACCTCAATCCTAACCTGCAGCGCTCTCTTCTGTTCCAGCAGTGAGACCCAGATGTACCTCAATCCTAACCTGTAGCGCCCTCTTCTGTTCCAGCAGTGAGACTCTGAGGTACCTCAGTCCTAACCTGCAGCGCTCTCTTCTGTTCCAGCAGTGAGACTCTGACTCTGATGTACCTCAATCCTAACCTGCAGCGCTCTCTTCTGTTCCAGCACTGAGACTCTGATGTACCTCAATCCTAACCTGCAGCACTCTCTTCTGTTCCAGCAGTGAGACCCAGATGTACCTCAATCCTAACCTGCAGCGCTCTCTTCTGTTCCAGCAGTGAGACTCTGAGGTACCTCAGTCCTAACCTGCAGCGCTCTCTTCTGTTCCAGCAGTGAGGCTCTGAGGTACCTCAGTCCTAACCTGCAGCGCTCTCTTCTGTTCCAGCAGTGAGACCCAGATGTACCTCAATCCTAACCTGCAGCGCTCTCTTCTGTTCCAGCAGTGAGACCCAGATGTACCTCAATCCTAACCTGTAGCGCCCTCTTCTGTTCCAGCAGTGAGACTCTGAGGTACCTCAGTCCTAACCTGCAGCGCTCTCTTCTGTTCCAGCAGTGAGGCTCTGAGGTACCTCAGTCCTAACCTGCAGCGCTCTCTTCTGTTCCAGCAGTGAGACCCAGATGTACCTCAATCCTAACCTGCAGCGCTCTCTTCTGTTCCAGCAGTGAGACCCAGATTTACCTCAATCCTAACCTGCAGCGCTCTCTTCTGTTCCAGCAGTGAGACTCTGAGGTACCTCAGTCCTAACCTGCAGCGCTCTCTTCTGTTCCAGCAGTGAGACCCAGATGTACCTCAATCCTAACCTGCAGCGCCCTCTTCTGTTCCAGCATGGAGATTCTGATGTACCTCACTCCTTTTTTTTAAAAAGTTTGAGTTGATTAAAGAATAACAAGAAAAATAACAGCAGTACAATGAATAAAACAAATCCTATTTAACATAAAGATATGTAGTAAAATAAGAATATATAAGGATACGTTTATCAAGCTGTAAACAAAAAGAAATATACACAATATAAACAATGAAGGGAAGGAGCAAGGGAAGGGAAGCAATATGCGATTAATATATAACAATTGAGAGTAATGATGCAACATTGTAACCATAACAATAACTGAGTTTAAAAAACGTGATATAAACCTATGGGTGTAAATAATGTTCTAATTATCTAGGAGTAGAGCGGCAAAGGGAGAGCTAAGGTGGTTTCCAGTACATCATCTGAAACATTGGTAGTTTTAACGTTAGAAGAGACAGACAGAGATAAATATGGTGTTAATGGAAGCCATAAAAGATCTCTTTTAATTGCTAGAGAAATAGGGTAAACATAATTAGTGTCTAGTCAGTGATGAAAACAAACAGCGTTCCACCAGGATCTGAAAGTGACTTTATCTGCCTGTTTCCAGTTTGAGGTTATTAACTGAAAGGCAATAGCTAGCAATAAATCTAACAGGCACATGCATCAACCATTTTTGCGAGCGCAAACGGTGCGATTCGCAAAAATCGGCCGTTTGCGCCCGCAAAAAGGGCATTTGCGATGCATCAAGGGTCAAAGCACTCACAATTTAAGAATTCGCAATTAATTGCGAGTTCTCAAATTGCGATTGCATTTAAGGAATCGCACTTTGCGATTCCTTACATGAAATGCAAGAACCACTTTGAAGTAGCGATTTCGCTACTAGGGGGCGCAAATTACCATGAAGTTGAACTTCATGGGAATTTACAAATACTTGAAAAATGCACTAAAGTGCATTTTTCAAAGTTGTAGGTTACACACACACATGTCCTTGGGACATGTGTGTGCGCAACATTTGTGCACAGATCAATTTCAGGGGTGCAACAGGGTGTCCTTTGACACCCTTGCACCCTTGAATTGCATGCGCAATTTGCGAGTACCAATTGGTACTCGCAAATTGCGCATGCATTTCCCATTCATTCCTATGGGCCTTTAGGCCCATAGGAATGAATGGGAAGCCATTCCTTATTTGCGACTCGCAATTTGCGAGACGCAAATAAGGAATATGTAGGAATCGCTAATTTAATAGCGATTCCTACATGCATAGGCTTTTGCAAGTCCTTAATTGCGAGTCCTTAATTATCGCAATTAAGGACTCGCAAAAGCCTACTTTGATGCATGTGCCTGTTAGAGTTTAAAACTCAGTGGTGATTGGGGCCATTGGGGTGATAATGTGCCTAGGAATATGTTTGTGAGAGAAAAAGGGATCTGAACTTTGAAAATAATCTTAATTTGGGACCAAACCAACTGCCAAAATTGGTGGATAGGAGGACACTCAAACAACATGTGTTTCAAATCGGCAGAAGGACAGGGGCAGGACCAACAAGTAGAAGACACATCTGATGAAAAAGATGCTAGGATCATTGGAGAAAATAGTACTCGTTGATAAATGAAATAAAGGGTATGTGTGGTATTTGCAGCACGAGAAGTTTTGTGAAGCTTAGACCATAATTTGTCCCATAAAGTGATTGGCCAATCTCGTGATAAATCCTTTTCCCAAGCCAATTCAATCTTAGATTTGTGTCTGTCTGGGGGAAGTTGTAACAATTTGTATATATTGGAAGCGGGGGAAGCGTCAAGTATTGAAAAAGGTTTTTGTAATTTACAGGAAAGCTAGTAGTTCTTGGTAAGTTTATAAGATATTGATTGAGGGAAGTATATAAAAGATTATATTGCGATCTAGAGAACGTTGCTAGAGAGAATTTAGTTTGGAGAACAGAAAAGAGAGGGTTGATCATTAAGTATAAGCTGAGATATCCAACGTAAACCTTTAGAATGCCAAGTTTTCCAGTATATAGATCGATTATGAATTTGTAATGATTTATTATGCCAAATGGGTTGTTGATGATGGGAGCTAGATGAGGGATATGATGATGCTAAAAGGGGAAACAAGAGTTTATGGGAGTGGGAAATGACAGGGGAATGTAAAGATGTAATATTGGTGGTAAAAGCGAGGATCTCTCGAAAATCGAAAGGGGCAATAAGAAATTTCTCTATTTTTATCCATAATGGAGGATA
Organism: Calotriton arnoldi; assembly: GCA_963921515.1. NCBI lineage: Eukaryota > Metazoa > Chordata > Amphibia > Caudata > Salamandridae > Calotriton > Calotriton arnoldi. The sequence continues at coordinate 20,552 of CAWUFW010022215.1, read as the reverse complement.
TACAGGAAGTTCCGTAGCGAGCCAACGAGAAGCTTGTTTTAGGGAAACAGCGGAATGATAAGCTTTAAAATCAGGAAACCTAAGACCTCCGCTAGGTCTATCTTTTTTTTAAAGAAGACAGAGCTATACGAGGGAGTTTTCCTTTCCATAGAAATTTTGCCAAAGTTAATTCAATTTTCTTAAAGTAGTATCCAGGAATGTGTATAGGGATCATGGCGATGGTATACAAAATAAGAGGAGAAAACATCATTTTAATCGAGTCTAAACGACCCCACCAACATAGAAAAAGGGGGTTCCAACGTGTAATAGCGTCATTCAATTTTTTGGTGATATAATCAAAGTTTAATTTTATTGTTTCAGTAATTAAGGGGGCGAACCACAAGCCTAAATATTTTATTTTAGATGGTTGCCATGAAAAACCGGATTGGTCAAAAAGATGTTTTTGACATAAAACATTTAAAGGTAAAACTTCACATTTGTCGGTGTTAAGACGGTAACCTGAAAGCTGAGAAAAAGAGGTTACCTGTTGAAGAAAAGGGGGAAGAGAAGTTTCAGGATCTGAACAGTATAAAAGAATGTCGTCGGCATAAACTGACATTTTAACCTGATGTGGACCAAATTGAAATCCTGAAATACGATCATCCCGTCTAATCTTAGTTAAAAAGAGTTCTAATGCTATGACAAATAACAATGGTAACAAGGGGCATCCCTGTCGCACCCCTCTACGCAATGGGAAGTAATCAGAGGCCTTACCGTTGACAAATATTGAAGCTTTGGGGCCTGAGTATAACAAAGAAATTAAAGCAATCAATTTAGGAGGAAAACCGGCCCATTTTAATGCATGAAACATAAAATCCCATCCAATCCTATCAAAGGCCTTTTCTGTATCTAAAGCAATAGCAGCAATAGGGTGATCTAAGGATGAGGCCTTGCTTAGTCCATTGAAGAAGACTCGAGAGTTGTCAGAGGCTAGTCTTCCCTTAACAAAACCGGATTGTTCAGGGCCAATCAAATTAGGTAGAACAGGATCGATACGGAGAGCCAAAATCTTTGCGAAAATCTTATAGGCTGTATTAACTAGGGAAATAGGCCGGTAATTCTTACAAAGAGAGTGATCCTTATCTTCCTTAGGGATTAAGGAGATCAAGGCATCCTGAAACGTGCCTTGAGATGAACCATTATCAGAGAAAAATTTAAACAAAAGAAAAAGATTAGGCAAAAGAATCTTTGCAAAGTGAACATAAAACTCAATGGTAAAACCATCTGGTCCGGGCGCTTCCCCCCGACGTAAAACCGAAACAGCATGGGAGATATCCGCCAAAGAAATATCAATTCCCAGGGAATCAAAGTCAATGTGGTTAGATGGAGGAGAAGGAATGGATTGAAAATTGGAAGAAAGATCAGACTGTTCTGGTAGGGATTCAGGTGTATATAAGTTCTTATAAAAAGTAACAAATTCATTTAAAATGTCATTATCTTTAAAAATAGGAGTACCAGTAGGACCCTGTAAATATTCTATTCTTGTTCTTTCCTTTCTAATTTTTAGGTAGTTAGCCAGTAGTTTCCCCATTTAGTTTTGACCCCCATAGTAGCGAGAATTACATTTCAATAAGTAATTGGAGGCAGCAACTGTAGATAATCTATTAAAAGTGAGTTTGGCATCAATAAGGTCTTTCAAAGAAGACTCATTATTAGATTGATAATAAGTATATTCTAACTGTTTAATTTTATTAAGCAATTGAGTGGATTGGGCTTCTAGGGATTTTTTCTTTTGTGGTACAAAATTTATAATAAAACCCCTGGCGGCAGCTTTAAAGGAATCCCATATCATAACAAAGGGATATTCCGGGGAAGTGTTAATAGAGAAGAATTTGGAGGCAAAGGAATTAAATTGTTGACAGAAATTAGGATCTAGAAGTAGGGAATTATTAAAGCGCCATATTCCTGGAAGGGGAAAAAAAGGGATAAGATCTATATCTACATGTACAGGGGCGTGGTCTGAGATCAATATTGAACCAATTTCAGATTGAATGGCAAGTTGGGCCAGAGACTTACTGAGGAAAAGGTAATCAATGTGGGACTGTGAGTGATGTGAGGCTGAATAAAAACTATATTCTCGATGGTCAGGGTGACAAAGTCGCCAAATATCAACCAACGATTTGCGGCGTATTGTGGATGTGAATTGTGAGTGCATTTTAGAGGGAACAAACTTAACTCTAGAATGTCTATCTAATATTGGATCATGAATTTGGTTACAATCACCACCAAAAATAATATAGTCATCATCATACAGAAGCAATTTGTCAGATACATTAGTCCAGAAAATCTTATCGACCGAAGTAGGGCCATATACATTAAAAATAACTAGAGGGATCTTATCTATGAGGAGCTTAACAATAACCCAACGACCTTCAGTATCGGATTCCTGTTAAACAAGGGAAACATGTAATTTTTTATGACATAAAATCACAACCCCATTTTTCTTACCCAAAGCTGGAGAAGAAAACACATGACCCACCCTTCATCCTCAGAAATATGGGATTCTTGAAGTAAAGCAATGTCAGTTTTTAATTTCGCTAGATGTGATAGCACCTGTTGCCTTTTGATAGAGTTGCTTAAACCTTTAATGTTCCAGGTAGTAACCCGAAATGTAACTTAATAACAAAAGCATGAACAAGCAATATGCTTAGAAATATAGTATTTGTTTTAGTAAAGAAGACATAAGGGAGGAAGGAGTAAAGTAGATAAAATACAAAAGAAAGTAAAAAGAAGAGACCATAAAAGAGAATACCATTGAAAGAGAGATAAGATAGAGAACAAAAAGACAGTACAGGTCATACAAATGATGACTGAAAAACATACCTACAAACACAAGACGAAATGGGGGATGGCCACACCAGAAGATGACGACGACAGCACCGGAACTCCACCGAACCCCAGAGGAACCATGGATAAGACATCAACATATAGGGGAGACCAAGAGGGAAGCGAATGATGGGAAAAACTACACCTGTATAAGAAGGGAAGAAAAACATTATAAATGAGAAGATACACTCGAAAAGAGGGAAAAGAGAGAGAATGTGTAAAACAATTTAATACATTGAACATTACAAGAATACAAGTGGAAACAATCAAGGAATTACAAAGACAAGAAACAGTCAGTCAGACATGGTGAAGCAAAATAACAAATCAAATAGATTTTGAGGTATCCATAGCAACAGCTCCATGTTGACGAAGAAATTCCTGCAATGCGGCTGGCTCATCGAATGTGGTAGTCTTTTCCTTATAAGTGACCTTGAAAAGGCAGGGATGGATTAGTCCAAATCTGGCATTTATAGAGCGCAGTTGAAGACGAAGATCAAGAAATGTTTTCAGACGATCAGCTGTAACTTTAGCCACATCCTGAGAGAAAAAAAGACGTTGACCTTCCCGAAAAATTTGTTTTTTGGACTTAACAGCAAACAGGACTTGTAGAAGGTCTGTATATTGAAGAAAAAACATGATGACTCCACGAGGTTTTGTAGAAATCTTGGGACCAAGTCTATGAGCCCTTTGAATGTTAAGAGGAGAAGAAGCAGATAAGTCCAAGAGCTTAGGCAAAAATGTTTGAAAGAAAACGGTTGGATTGAAACCCTCAATATTTTCGGGAAGACCATGAATTCGAAGGTTGTTCCTGCGATTTCGGTTTTCTAAATCTTCAGATTGCTTCTTAAGTAGAGATATTTCAGATCCAAAATTGAAATGCGAGAACATGAGACTTGAAGAGAATCTGTTCTTTGTTCCACAACAAGCATACGCGATTCCAACAAAGACCACTTATCATCCAAATGCCGCAGAGTTTTATTAGTTTCCTCCATGAAGGGTTTCAAAGCACAAATTTCTTCAAGGATTATATCCATGGAGGCTGAAGATGAGTTCACTGGAGATGGAGGGCCTTTTTTCAGTCGTTGAGTGGAAATCGCAGGTAGTTTGCTTGAAAGTTGTGTTTTTGGAATGGTGCCTGTCGTGTGATCAGGTTTCTGAGGAGAAATGTCCTCCATTTCGTTGAGAGTAGAATCAGAATCCGAGTGTGCAGTAAGTTTGGAAGAAGTAGTAAACTTAAGGTTTCTTAGTCTCCCCATAAAAAGACAAAGGATGAGTAGTAAACAATGCTTAATTTTTAGTTTTCAAAATCAATGCAGCAACGACAGGTACATTGTGAGGAGAAGAAAGTTTCAGTTCAAAAAGGAAATCGCAGGGTCCACCATCTTAGTCAACAAAATCACTATGAATGTGAGGAAAAGTGAAAAAGGTTACATAGTGAGGGTACCTAAGCTCTTCAATTTATAATACAGAAGAACATTCCATAAAAATGAGATAATCTGAAGTGTAAGGGCACAAAAACATCTTTGTTTTTTATAAAATAGATATGCCAACTGCGCACAAGCAGAGAGAAAGCTAAAACGCAAATAATCAGTCTTTTGAAGCACTAACAGAGCAACAGTAAGGCAGACACCCAATGATCGAGAATCAGCCTAAATCTCGAAATAAGAGTCAAATAATATCCAGGAATCATGAGGTGTGACGAGGGAAGCACAAAATGGCGGCCAATAGTTGATAAGTCACACCATATCTCTTGAAATGTCAAGAAAGCATCAAGGTTTTTAATAAATAGGGAATTTCACTTGCCCAACAGTAGATGTCAATCGCCAGGCGCTTCCTGAGTATGTGAGTTGAGCATTTTGAAGAAAGCATGCAGCGCGATGAATAGAATCCAAAATGGCGGCCGTTATGTGAAGAAAAGCTTCGCATAGCCAAAAATGCCGAAAAACAGGAGAAAATCCGTAGATGAAGGATCCAAATGCTTCCCGCAATAAAAGGAAGTTGAAATCTTACATCTTTAGTCCAGAAGAGAGGTGCTTCCCACTCAAAACGGAGCTATCTGAAGATCTTCGGCACGGAGCTCGGCCGTCACGCCGCCATCTTGTTTGGCGTCCAAGCCACGCCCGCGATGTACCTCACTCCTCACCTGCAGTGCCTTCCTTGTTCCAGCACTGGGACTCTAATGTACCTCAATCCTAACTTGCAGCGCTTTCTTCTCTTCCAGCACTGAAACTCTGATGTACCTCAATCCTAATTAACAGCGCCCCCTTCTGTTCCAACACTGAGACTCTGATGTACCTCAGTCCTAGCCTGCAGCACTCTCTTCTCTTCCAGAACTTGCCCCGTGATGTACCTCAATTCTTACCAGCAGCAGCGCCCTCTTCTGTTCCAGCACTTATACTCTGATGTACCTCAGTCCTAATCTGCAGCGCCCTCCGCAGTTCCTGCACTGAGAGACTGATGTACCTTAATCCTAACCTGCAGTGCCCTCTGCTGTTCCAGCACTGAGAGACTGATGTACCTCAGTCCTAACCTGCAGCGCCCTCCGCGGTTCCTGCACAGAGAGACTGATGTACCACATGTTAGTGTCTTATCCTGCAGCGCCCTCTGGTGTCCTATTCCAGCACTGGGAACCTGATGTACCTGAATCCTAGCCTATGCACTTGTGCCCTTCTATTCCATCACTGAAAGAAACAGTGCTCGGTATCGTGGCCATAGGAAGCCTTGTGGAATGGGTAAGAGATGAGTTACCCTGCTTGTGTTACACACTTGTGAATCACTGACATACCTAAGTACAGCAAAGTCCCCAGCAACAAGACCGGAGCAAGCCTTCTGACTTCCCTCTCCCCAACACCTAGGTGGTTCCATGAACCTAGGGCCAGATTTATCAATATTTGATGCAGCGCAACGCAGCAAGACACCTTGCTGCACTGCATCAAATGTAGAGAGCAAGAACATGCCATATTTACTAAAATATGGCACATTCCTGTTCTTCGTCTACACTGGTGCAGTGTGTGCTGCCTAGCACCAACACAGGCATCCTTGCACCAAGATGAAAGGGTGCCTGCATTGCAGGCATGCTTGTTATTGTGGAGGAAGGGACACCTTCCACACTCCTTCCTGCACAAAAACAATCCTTAGAGGTGTTTAACTCTTTCTAAGTGTGCTACAGAATTCCTCACACATAGAAAGAGGAAAAACGAGGAGAAATACAGAGATTTCTCATAATTGAGCCTTTCTCGGGAAGGCGTACAATATTTACGCATTCCCAAGCTTACTTTTCTTGGTAAATCTAGGGATGCGCCAAAAACAATGGGTGGATGTATGGGAACACTCACTGCACCCATGTAACGCCTTCCCGGCACAGAGTAAAGCAAGGTAGCGACTTGCACTGCAAGCGTTGCTCTGGATTTACTGCCCCACAAGGGGGCTTTACGAGGCTTGGTAAATCTGACTTAAGGATTGCGTTGCCCGCGCGTCACCTTGCGTGACACAAGGGCACCGCAATACTTTGGCAGATCTGATCTCTAGTGTCTATAACATTCAGAAGGCTTGCTGCAGACCGGACAAGGACTGAGCAGTGCTTCACTCTGCATTGGTGTTAATTCAATATTAAATAATACCAACCTTTCCCAACCCACTACGCCGCAGCATTAGGCTCTGCTGATGCTCCTCAAGCCTGGCAGCAGCACCACCTGCTATTTAAGAGTTGAGACCCTCTAAGTGATTTCTGATTTACCAATCTTGACCCCCACAAATAATTGTACTGATGCACCTCGATTCTGGCCTCCCCTGGCTCCTGTTTAGGAATACTGTCTTAGACCCCACCCCCCCATTCTTAGATCCGCCAATGCACTTCACTCCTCCACTGCAGAACCATCTGCTATTGAGGCACAGCCAATACCCACAATCAGATCTGGCAATGCACCTCAGTCCTGGGCTTCAGGAGCATCTACTATCCAAGTACCGAGACCAACGTACTCGGTCCCGTCTCCACCAATGCACCTCAGTCCTGGCCTTCAGGAGCATCTACTATCCAAGTACAGAGACCACCGTACTCAGTACCGCCTCCACCAGTGCACCTCAGTCCTGGCCTTCAGGAGCATCTACTATCCAAGTACAGAGACCACCGTACTCAGTCCCATCTCCACCAGTGCACCTCAGTCCTGGCCTTCAGGAGCATCTACTATCCAAGTACAGAGACCACCGTACTCAGTCCCGCCTCCACCAGTGCACCTCAGTCCTGGCCATCAGGAGCATCTACTATCCAAGTACAGAGGCCAACGTACTCTGTCCCGTCTCCACCAATTCACCTCAGTCCTGGCCTTCAGGACCATCTACTATCCAAGTACAGAGACCAACATACTCGGTCCCACCTTTGTCAATGCACCTCAGTCCTGGCCATTAGTATCCAAGTACAGAGACCAAAGTACTGGATCCCGTCTCGACCAATGCACCTCAGTCCTGGCCTTCAGTACCATCTACTATCCAAGTACAGAGACCAACGTACTCGGTCCCGCCTCCACCAGTGCACCTCGGGCCTGGCCTTCAGAACCATTTACTATCCAAGTACAGAGACCAATGTACTCGGTCCCGCCTCCACCAGTGCACCTCAGGGCTGGCCTTCCGGACCATCTACTATCCAAGTACAGAGACCAACGTACTCGGTCCGGTCTCCACCAATGCACCTCAGTCCTGGCCTTCAGTACCATCTACTATCCAAGTACAGAGACCGACGTACTCGGTCCCGTCTCCACCAATGCACCTCAGGCATGGCCTTCAGTACCATCTACTATCCAACTACAGAGACCAGCGTACTCTATCCCGCCTCCACCAATGCACCTCAGTCCTGGCTTTCGGGAGCATCTACTATCCAAGTACAGAGACGACATACTCGGTCCCACCTCCACCAATGCACCTCAGGCCTGGCCTTCAGTACCATCTACTATCCAAGTACAGAGGCCAACGTACTCTGTCCCGTCTCCACCAATGCACCTCAGTCCTGGCCTTCAGCACCATCTACTATCCAAGTACAGAGACCAACGTATTCGGTACCATCTCCACCAATGCACCTCGGGCCCGCCCTTCAGCACCACCTACTATCCAAGTACAGAGACCAACGTACTCTGTCCCGTCTCCACCAATTCACCTCTGTCCTGGCCTTCAGTACCGTCTACTATCCAAGTACAGAGGCCAACGTTCTCGGTCCCACCTCCACCAATGAACCTCAGTCCTGGCCTCCAGGACCATCTACTATCCAAGAACAGAGACCAATGTACTAGGTCCCGTCTCCACCAATGCACCTCAGTCCTGGCCTTCAGGACCATCTACTATCCAAGTACAGAGACCACCCTACTCAGTCCCGTCTCCACCAATGCACCTCAGTCCTGGCCTTCAGGAGCATCTACTAGCCAAGTACAGAGACCAACGTATTCGGTACCGCCTCCACCAGTGCACCTCAGTCCTGGCCTTCAGGAGCATCTACTATCCAAGTACAGAGACCAAAATACTCGGTCCCGACTCCACCAATGCACCTCACGCCTGGCCTTCTCCCATCTACTATCCAAGCACAGAGACCAACGTACTCGGTCCCGCCTCCACCAGTGCACCTCAGTCCTGGCCTTCAGGAGCATCTACTATCCAAGTACGGAGACCAACGTACTCGGTCCCACCTCCAGCAATGCACCTCAGGCCTGGCCTTCACCCATCTACTATCCAAGTACAGAGGCCAACATACTCGGTCCCATCTTCAACAATGCACCTCAGTCATGGCCTTCAGCACCATCTACTATCCAAGTACAGAGAACAACGTACTCGGTCTTGCCTCCACCAATGCACCTCAGGCCTGGCCTTCAGCACCATCTACTATCCAAGTACAGAGGCCAACGTACTCAGTCCCATCTTCAACAATGCACCACAGTCCTGGCCTTCAGCACCATCTACTATCCAAGTACAGAGAACAACGTACTCAGTCCCGCCTACATCAATGCACCTCAGGCCTGGCCTTCAGCACCATCTACTATCCAAGCACAGAGACCAACGTACTCGGTCCCGCCTCCACCAGTGCACCTCAGTCCTGGCCTTCAGTACCATCTACTATCCAAGTACGGAGACCAACGTACTCGGTCCCACCTCCAGCAATGCACCTCAGGCCTGGCCTTCACCCATCTACTATCCAAGTACAGAGACCAAGGTACTCGGTCCCACCTCCACCAATGCACCTCAGACCTGGCTTTGAGGACCTTCTACTATCCAATTACAGAGACCAACGTACTTGGTCCCCCCATCCACCAATGCTGCTCAGTCCTGGCTTACAGGACCATCTACTATCCAAGTACAGAGACCGTCGTACTCGGTCCGGTCTCCACCAATGCACCTCGGTCCTGGCCTTCAGGACCATCTACTATCCAAGTACAGAGACCAACGTACTCGGTCCTGTCTCCACCAATGCACCTCCGTCCTGGCCTTCAGTACCATCTACTATCCAAGTACAGAGACCAACGTACTCGGTCCCACTTCCACCAGTGCACCTCAGTCCTGGCCTTCAGTACCATCTACTATCTAAGTACAGAGGCCAACGTACTCTGTCCCGTCTCCACCAATGCACCTGAGTCCTGGCCTTCAGCACCATCTACTATCCAAGTACAGAGACCAACGTACTCTGTACCGTCTCCACCAATGCACCTCAGGCCTGGCCTTCAGCACCACCTACTATCCAAGTACAGAGACCAATGTACTCTGTCCCGTCTCCACCAATGCACCTCTGTCCTGGCCTTTCAGTACCATCTACTATCCCAGTACAGAGGCCAACGTATTCGGTCCCACCTCCACCAATGAACCTCAGTCCTGGCCTCCAGGACCATCTACTATCCAAGAACAGAGACCAACGTGCTCGGTCCCACCTCCACCAATGCACCTCAGACCTGGCTTTGAGGACCTTCTACTATCCAATTACAGAGACCAACGTACTTGGTCCCCCCTCCACCAATGCACCTCAGTCCTGGCTTACAGGACCATCTACTATCCAAGTACAGAGACCGACGTACTCGGTCCGGTCTCCACCAATGCACCTCGGTCCTGGCCTTCAGGACCATCTACTATCCAAGTACAGAGACCAACGTACTCGGTCCTGTCTCCACCAATGCACCTCCGTCCTGGCCTTCAGTACCATCTACTATCCAAGTACAGAGACCAACGTACTCGGTCCCACTTCCACCAGTGCACCTCAGTCCTGGCCTTCAGTACCATCTACTATCTAAGTACAGAGGCCAACGTACTCTGTCCCGTCTCCACCAATGCACCTGAGTCCTGGCCTTCAGCACCATCTACTATCCAAGTACAGAGACCAACGTACTCGGTACCGTCTCCACCAATGCACCTCTGGCCTGGCCTTCAGCACCATCTACTATCCAAGTACAGAGACCAACGTACTCGGTACCGTCTCCACCAATGCACCTCAGGCCTGGCCTTCAGCACCACCTACTATCCAAGTACAGAGACCAAAGTACTCTGTCCCGTCTCCACCAATGCACCTCTGTCCTGGCCTTTCAGTACCATCTACTATCCAAGTACAGAGGCCAACGTACTCGGTCCCACCTCCACCAATGAACCTCAGTCCTGGCCTCCAGGACCATCTACTATCCAAGAACAGAGACCAATGTACTAGGTCCCATCTCCACCAATGTACCTCAGTCCTGGCCTTCAGGACCACTTACTATCCAAGTACAGACACCACCGTACTCGGTCCGGTCTCCACCAATGCACCTCAGTCCTGGCCTTCAGGACCATCTACTATGCAAGTACAGAGACCACCCTACTCGGTCCCGTCTCCACCAATGCACCTCAGTCCTGGCCTTCAGGAGCATCTACTAGCCAAGTACAGAGACCAACGTACTCGGTCCCGCCTCCACCAGTGCGCCTCAGTCCTGGCGTTCAGGAGCATCTACTGTCCAATTACAGAGACCAAAGTACTCGGTCCCACCTCCACCAATGCACCTCAGGCCTGGCCTTCACCCATCTACTATCCAAGTACAGAGGCCAACGTACTCAGTCCCATCTTCAACAATGCACCACAGACCTGGCCTTCAGCACCATCTACTATCCAAGTACAGAGACCAACGTACTCGGTCCCGCATCCACCAATGCACCTCAGGCCTGGCCTTCAGCAGCATCTACTATCCAAGTACAGAGACCAACGTACTCAGTCCCATCTCCACCAATGCACCTCAGTCCTGGCCTTCAGCACCATCTACTATCCAAGTACAGAGACCAACGTACTCGGTCCCGTCTCCACCAATTCACCTCAGTCCTGGCCTTCATTACCATCTACTATCCAGGTACAGAGACCAACGTACTAGGTCTCCCCACCTCTGCCAATGCACCTCAGTCCTGGCCTTCAGTACCATCTACTATCCAAGTACCGAGACCAACGTACTCGGTCCCGTCTCCACCAATGCACATCAGTCCTGGCCTTCAGTACCATCTACTATCCAATTAGAGACCAACGTACTCGGTCCCCCCTCCACCAATGCACCTCAGTCCTCGCCTACATGACCATCTACTATCCAAGTACAGAGACCAACGTACTCGGTCCCGTCTCCACCAATGCACCTCGGTCCTGGCCTTCAGTACCATCTACTATCCAAGTACAGAGACCAACGTCCTGGGTCCCACCTCCACCAGTGCACCTCAGTCCTGGCCTTCAGTATCATCTACTATCCAAGTACAGAGGCCAACGTACTCTGTCCCGTCTCCACCAATGCACCTCAGTCCTGGCCTTCAGGACCATCTACTAACCAAGTACAGAGACCAACAGACTCGGTCGTGTCTCCACCAATGCACCTTAGCCCTGGCCTTCAGGACCATCTACTATCCAAGTACAGAGACCAACTTACTCGGTCCCGTCTCCACAAATGCACCTCAGCCCTGGCCTTTAGGACCATCTACTATCCAAGTACAGAGACCAACGTACTCGGTCCCACCTCCACCAATGCACCTCAGTCCTGGCCTTCAGGACCATTGTAGGAGAGTAGGATCTGCTTCACAGGGGTACCCCCACTTTTTGCTGATACTTCACTGGTTTTCGACATTAGTCTGGCTGGGGCCCTGCCATTCAGAACCCCAGCCTAGCTGTTTCCTCTTTAAAAGGGTCTCCATGTGCCTTAGGCACATCACTGATTGGGATCTGGAGTGCCCTTGTAAGTCCCTAGTATATGGTATACTATGTACCAAGGGCATAGGTACCTCAGAGGCCTGCCAGGGGCTGCAGCATGTATTATGCCACCCCTGGTAGGCCATCCAAACTGGCACCACAGGTCTGCTACTGCAGCCTGGGTAAGGTGGTGCATGCACCCCTTGCTGTGGTATAGGTTACCTATATCACTAAATGCATACACACATATAAACCTATAAGTCACTCCTAAGGCAGGCCTTATCAATCCTAAAGGCAGAGTGCATGGTTCCTATGTGAGAGGGTGCCCCTGCATGAGCAGGGCCCCTCTGCAGCGTTCGGAGACCATCTCTGATGCTGTTTGTAGTGCAGCCTGACCATATACTCTTAAACGCATTATATCCTCGCGGTAAAATGCTAACTATGGAATGGCTGCACCTAAACATGTCGTGTTTGGTGTCAAACATCTTGGAATACTACCCCCCGCCAATCCTGGCGGCGGGGGTAGCATTCCACCCTTCTAGAGGGAAAGGCATGTTAACTCTGACGAGTCCGGTAACTTCTTTCCAGAGCCTGGCATCACAAAATGGATGCTGCTGCCACAGACACGAGTCTGGCCTCCTGCTGCTGGACGAAACTCCGGCAGGGGAGGCCTGGACAATAGGTTTCCTGTCCCAGGGAGGTGTGACCACCTCCCCAGACAGGACAATGTGTATTGGGGCTGGGCGGGAGCACTTTCGGGTGCTTTGAAGTCCTGCACTGGGGGCACATTTGGTGTCCCTGTGCATACCCCAGTTCAAACCGGATCAGGGGCTTGCAGCCCCTGCTTTGGCGCGAACTGGACAAAGGGAAAGGGTGTAGCCACCCCTCTGCCCTGACCCACCCATAGGTGGGGCCACAGAGTAGTCCATCCCCTATTTTTAGAATAAAGGTAGGAACCCAGTCCCTAGGACTTTAGATTATACCTGGACGAAACTCTGAAACAGAATCCTGGACCTTCGACGCTCTACTCACGATTAGAGGACTGAAGAATCTCCCTTGGGGTCAAGGAGTGACTCCCCTGCTTGGCAGGCACCAAAGAAGCATCTGTCCGGTTCGCATCACTGAAGCTCCGTCGGACGCCGAAGTCATCGCATCACCAGAGGTGGATTCTCAGACTTCCCCGAGGCTACCCTGAGTCCCCAGCAAAGCTGAGGCCCGTGGCTATCGTGGGTGACTTGAGACCGTGACCCCTGGACACCGAGCACATTTGCAAGTGCACCATCTTCTGGGTCTCCCAAGAAGTCGTGCTTTGGGCTCCGAGTAGCCCTAGCCTCCAGCACCACCTGCACCGAAGATCACTGGCCCCCACTCCACGAGTGTCCTGTAAGCCAGCTCCACGTGCGGCGTCACGAGGCTCCTTCGCGGTCGCTAGCCCGTTGGCTAGTAGCCCTTAACGAAGGCCAATCTTTTCTTTACTTGGCAGTCTGGTTGCTCCAGGCCTGCCCTCACTTACCCTCGCTGGGTGAGTTCCCCAGACCTTGCTGGTCTGCATCATCGACGATCTACATCTTACTCGAGACTTGCCGTTGCCAAGGCTTGTTGGGTCCAATCTGGTCGCCGACACCTCTGCACTCGACAGACATCGAGCAACAGCCCAAATCCTGCTCCTGGTCGCCGACCACGCCTCCCGGACCTCGTGGCTGAAGAGTCAAGACGACCGTCATCGAATCTGAAGCACTCGACATCGGTGGGCATCTGTCCATCGCCTCCCTGGTCACTGGCTAGTGACCCAGACTCTGTCCCCTCTGCTTTCAGGTTCTTCAGAACTCCGATCCACTCTTGGATCCACCCGGACACTTTTCTCCTGGTCGCCAGCAGCACTTTGCAGCAGATCGCCATAAGAACCGACGACGAAACCCGACCCCGAAAGGCACCTATGCACCCGGCTTCCCTGGGTGAGGTAACACGAGTACTCCGGTGCTCCCGTGGGTAGAGACTCTTCAAAGTCCTAGATCTCAAAGGGTTTTGTCCTAGTCCTCTTTTAAGTGTCCCTTTCCTCTATTTTCCCGATCCCGACTTTCTCCATAGAAGTTAACGGCGTATCGCGGTTGTGTATTTACACTGCACGCGTCTCCCGTGGGTCCCCTGTGTCACTACCTTGGGTGGTTCCTTGTGGTCCAAGCACTTCTAGAGGCTCTAGGCCTAGTGTCTAGTTCAGTCGTGGTTCGCATACCACTTTATTGGTATATGGTTTGGTACGCCCCTAGGGCCCAAACGTGTATTTGTGCTATTACTGTGATTTAAGATAACTTATAACCTATGTACTTCGAACTCTAGCCTCATAAAGAGACTAGAGGGGTGTGTTTAGTAATAAATACATATATTTTGAATATATACCTGGTGTGGTGCTCTTTCATTTGGTCACTCAAGAGATTATAGACTGGTAAAACAAGCTGCTTTACATTCCTTCAAGACTTAGCCTGAAGGCTGCTCTCCATAGCTACCACTAGGATAGCTTTCAATAAGGTTGTCTTTAACCTATCTACCATAAGAGTCGATTTGGACTGGTGCAAGGTGCCCACTATAATTAGTGGACAGCATATGCCAGGCCAACTTCTCACATTGGTGTGCAGCGTGTGGGATTCCAGCTTGCTATTGTTTTACCAGATAATCTCAATTGAATTGATCAACTGAAAACCACTAAAGGTACCTAAGGTACATATAATTTAAGCTTAGAATATCAGTAAGTTCTACTGAACTTAGAGTCGTGTGTTAAGGGATAGCACAACCCTTTCTACAACTCAAGAGAGTTTAGTAGGCCACACTAGAGTAGGTAGTGCATACACCACACCACACTAGTAATGTCTTTAAAAGCAGGATCCAAAGATGCCCTGCAGGAAGCCATTGAGCTTCCCCCTCCAAGTATGACACACTCCCATTCTTGGAACTGAGAGCTTTGTGTAACGTGAGGAAATTAAGGACAGGCCAAAGTCCCACCACCCAACACCTCCAGGAGTTGTTGGTGGCTTATGATCTTAGTAAGTCTTCAGAGACTGAAGGGGTAGGAGCAGAGGGTGGGCCAGCAGATGAGGAAGGGGCCAGGGGTACCACTACCCCCAGCCCCCCTCTGAAACTGACCAGGAGGGTGACAATGACCCTGACCTGGAAAACCCAATCCCTTCTGGGGAAGATGAAGATGAGGATCTAGAGAACCACACCTTTGTCCCCCAGGAAGGATTATGAGTGTGCTCAGAAAGTCTAGGTCTCCTTCTCAGGAGTCTAACCACTCTGGCACCTCAATAGGGAGCTCTGTTTCTTCTCACAGGAGGGAATCCTCTCATGAGAGAAGAAAGAGACTGGTCCAGTATGAGGAAACTCAACTGGAGATCAGGAAGAAGCAATTGGCTTTAGATAGAGAATCCCTAGATCTCCTTAAAGAGAGAAGAAAGTTGGGACTAGAGTCCCATGGTGGCAGCCATGTCCCTAGAGATAGGGAAAGGTCCTATGACCATAGGAACCTGAGCAAGATTGTCCCTCCCTACCAGAGTGGGGATGATATCCACAAATGGATAACTGCTTTAGAGAGGGCCTGTAAAGTACAGAAGGTCCCTCAGGAGCAGTGGGCAGCAATCTTGTGGCTCTCCTTTGCTGACAAAGGTAGAGACAAGCTCCTCACTGTTAGAGAGGAGGATGCTGACAATTACAAGGTCTTGAAGAGTGCTCTTATTGATGGGTTTGGCCTAACCACTGAACAGTACAGGTTGAAGTTCAGAGACACCCAAAAAGCACAGACTCAAGACTGGGTAGACTATGTGGATTGTTCTGCCAAGGCTCTGGAAGGCTGGTTGATGGGCAGTAAGGTGTGTGACTTCTCAGGATTGTATAATCTGATAATGAGGGAGCAGATTCTTAATAACTGTCAAAACCAGCTGTTGCATCAGTACCTGGTTGACTCTGATCTGACCTCTCCCCAAGAATTGGGAAAGAAGGCAGACAAATGGGTCAGAACCAGGGTGAAGCAGAAGGTACAGAACCAAGGTGGGGAAACCAAGAAGCAAGATGCTAAGAACTCTGACAAGGGTGGGGAGAAGGGTAAAGATCAAAAGTCTTCATCAGGCCCCCAAAAATCTTCTTCTGGTGGGGATTCCCAGTCTACCAAGGGTAAAGGCCAAAGAAAACCATGGTGCAAGGTCTGTAAGCAAAAGACCCACTGGACCAGTGATTGCACCAAGTCCAAAGACTCCAGTCCAGCACCCACCAATGCCCCTAAGGCACCTGTTCCCCCTAGTACAGTTGGTGGAGGTGCTCCAGCAAAGGGTTTAGTAGGGTTCACCCTGGGAACTGAGTTGGGCTCTGACTTAGTCAGGGAACTGACTCAGGCTGTGTTAGTCTGTGATGGAGGCATGGATGTGACCTCCACTGTGAGTCCCAGTAATCTGGGCAAGTACAGACAACAGCCTTTAATCAATGGACGAGAGGCTTTGGCATTTAGGGACACAGGGGCAAGTGTCACCATGGTGACACAAGACCTTGTGCTACCTGGGCAAGTTATGCTTGGTGAAATGTACCAAGTGACCAATGCTAGCAATGTCAGAACAGACCATACTCTGGCAGTTGTTAACTTCTCCTGGGGAGGGGTAACTGGCCTTAAGAAGGTTGTGGTAAGTGCAAACCTACCAGTCGAATGCTTGCTTGGCAATGACTTAGAGACTTCTGCTTGGGCAGAAGTGGAGCTCAGGACCCATGCAGAAATGCTGGGGATCCCTGCAGATGTGTTTGCTGTGACCAGGTCACAAGCTAAACTGTCTAAAACTGAACAGGCCTTGGATTCTGGAAGAATGGACCAAGTGCCTTCCAAGAGGAGGAGTAGTAGGGTTAAGGCAGTGCCTTCCCCTTGGCTCAGGAGGAAGATCAGTCCCTTGAGGGGGATGATCTCAGCCCTGAAGAAGGAACTGTCCCAGAGGAACTTGAACCTGAACAGGTTGAGTTCTTGGGGACAGGGGGACCTTCTAGGGCAGATCTGAGCCAGGAGCAGCAGAGCTGCCCCTCCTTGAACCCCTCAGACAGCAAGCTGCTGCTGAGGCTGCTGGGAAAGCTAGTGGTCCCCATACAGTGTATTGGGATGATGGACTCCTGTACTCAGAGAGTAGAGACCCCAAGCCTGGTGCTACCAGGAGGTTGGTAATACCTTTGAAGTTCAGGGGCTTCCTATTGACCCTAGCCCATGATATTCCCTTAGCAGGACACCTGGGCCAGAACAAGACTTGGGACAGAATTGTCCCTCACTTTCACTGGCCCCACATGTCTGAAGACAGTAAGGAGTTTTGTCGCTCCTGTGTAACCTGCCAAGCCAGTGGCAAAGCAGGTGGCACTACAAAGGCCCCCTGATACCACTACCTGTGGTGGGGGTGCCCTTTGAGAGGGTAGGGATTGACATTGTTGGTCCCATGGATCCCCAAACAGCCTCTGGGCACAGGTTTATCCTGGTGGTAGTGGATCATGCCACCAGGTACCCAGAAGCTATTCCCTCAGGACCACTACAGCACCTGTGGTGGCAAGGGCCCTCCTGGGAATCTTCTCAAGAGTGGGCTTTCCTAAGGAGGTAGTATCAGACAGGGGTGCAAACTTCATGTCTGGTTACTTAAAAGCAATGTGGAAGGAGTGTGGAGTTACTTATAAGTTCACCACACCCTATCACCCACAATGCAATGGTTTAGTTGAGAGATTCAACAAAACCTTGAAGGGCATGATTAAAGGGCTCCCAGAAAAGCTTAGGCGTAGATGGGACATACTCTTGCCCTGCCTTTTATTCGCATATAGGGAGGTGCCTCAGAAGGGGGTTGGTTACAGCCCTTTTGAACTTCTGTTTGGCCACCCTGTGAGGGGTCCACTGTGCTTGGTGAAGGAAGGATGGGAGTTACCTCTCAAGCCCCCAAAGCAAGATATAGTGGACTATGTACTTGGTCTCCGCTCCAGGATGGCTGAGTACATGAAAAAGGCAACCAAAAACCTTGAGGCTAGCCAGGAACTGCTGTCATAAGGTTTCTGCACATACACAGAGCTATGCACAGGAAAATGGGACCCCGGAATACAGTGGTTTGCCACCATATACCGTAGCACCCAAAAACCCCAACCCAACTAGCTTAGCATCCCATTAGCACCCAAGTACTAATGTTTGGACAACCCAGAACACGGTATCTTTATCTCAGGACTCACAGAAGCAAGAACACTCTTTCGCCACTCACTCGTACTTGTCCACAAGATGCGTAGGAAGAGACACTGGATAGGTTAAAATGTTTATTCCAACTTACGTGCTCTAATATACAGTACACGTGTCAGTACTAATAGCATAATGCATATGACTAATATAAGCAGCATGGTTACAATTCCATAGAATACAAACGGGGAAAGCATCTCAGAGCTCAGTGGATAAACGTATAAATAACATTACCACCCTCCCCTTGCAGTAAGATAGTTTATTATAAAAATAGAAGACCTCTGGGCTTTGACTAGCGAACCCCCATACCTCAGTCTCTAGATGCAGAATTACATCAGCAGGACATCATAGCTCTTCTCACTGAAAGGGATTTCTCCAAGTGTCTTAAGCGCTAGTAAACCACAGTATTAAAAGCATATCAAATTCTTCATGGCAATTGCACATAATGTTATGTCTGGGTGCGCGAGACTGGCCATATCAGGAAGAACCGAAATACATTGTTATGCGACCTTGTACATGTTTGTGCAGACTGAGCCCAACAAGGTGAACAACAGTAAATGCAGACAGTGCAAAAGAACTTGGCACGAGCAAAGGGCGAGGAAGGCCCGGCTCAGTGTAACGTGCGCAAAGAAAAGCAGCATGGCAGCCAGGCCTAGGCCAACATAACAAGGCAGGTAACAATCCACAAGACACCCTCCCCTGGACAGTCCGGCGGCCAGGACAGAGGCCCATCAGAGGAAAAACACAGCCGTTGGAGCACAGGAGCGCCCAAACGGCGAAGGGCAGGTCAATCCATGAAAGTGTAAGTGCAGAAAAAGCCATACCCTCCAAGAGTTCATCATTGGAATCGTCAAAAACATAGATGCCATCCAATCCATGAGATCAAAGAGCAGGAATGCTCCTCAGCAAAGGGAGCATCCAGAAGCAATGCGGGACAGCTTGCGTGATAATTGAAACAGCTTCGTTGAAGGAGATCCTGGGCAGCCGCCCAGATATCCCAGTGCGCCAAAATCCCCAGTGCAGCCGCACGCGCCATACAGCCAGCAACGGAACAGTCCTGCTCATGGGCCTCTAAGGGACCCATCAACTGAACAAAATCCGGAACAGACAATGACGAATTGGAGAGGCAATAATCCAGAGTCCAGGTGAAAGGACAGCGGACACAAGTCATCACAGGTTGCACGCAAGTGAAATACGCAAAGCGAAATGAAAGAGTATATGACACACTCAGTGTCGCCAATGGCAAGACACCAAAACCGGCCAAAAGGCGCTCACGGAGCAGCTGGAGGCGTTCTGGATCGAGCAGGTCCCATCGGGGAGCAGCCATTGCGCAGAAAGCAAATTAAGAGCAAGACACCAGCCGCTAAAGCGAGGATCAATGGGAAACCGCCAAAGACACTGGAAAAAATAGAATGTATGAAAGCCGGGATGACACCAAAAATAGTTTGGAAGGAGGACACCAAGCCCGACCCCACGACCTTAAAAGTGTACTAGGCCTTCAGTGTTAGATGCGTTAAAAATACGATGTATTAACTCCCCAAAATGTTGGGGGAGATTAGTGTTTAAAAGGGCCTGTATTTCACTGTGGGTACTCGCCACCTGGAGAATGAATGTCTCCCGGGCGGACGTGAGCATAACTTCCTCGTTTAATAATAGTGCCTTTATTCTGCTCAGTCTATTGAAATCTGCTTCCATGGTAGGGATGGAAGGCCAAATAGAGATATCAACCTTGCCATGAGGGGGAGGAAAAAGCACATTTTTGCAGCAGACAACCCTGTGCGAAACTGTTACAATGTAAGGAATGCCAGCCTGCAGGCCACAACAGTTTTCGTTATTTAAAAGTAAATAACTACCATTGGAAAGGAGAGTGAAAGTAGGTGAAATAACAGGAGCAGGAATACCTTTCAGCACACAAGCAAGATTAGGAGAGGAAACGCTACATGAGCCATGCAATTTAATGTGTTTACAAATAAGCGAATGACCCATAGTCGAGTCGCAGTACTCCCCCGTGAGAAAGACTTCCTTGCCGTCCCGAAGGCATTTATACATGAAAGGCAAGGACCAGAGTTCATGCAGGAAAGCACTGCCCAATGGCCGGTAACGGCCCACAGGATAATGTTTCATGCACGAGTCAAATTCAAACAAGGAAAAAGGTAAAACGATAACCCCATGAACTAGCCATACAGCAGAATCGAGTTCTGCAACAGAGAACGGCAAAGGATCCACCTTTTCGATATGTAATAGAGTGTAAGTTGCATCTTTCATGGACATAAATTGCTGTTTGTCAGTTAAGTTAAAAGGTAGAAATAAGGCAGAGGTGTT